>JANHAO010017796.1:0-13835 GCA_026873985.1 Saraca asoca
TTCTTTGTTTATTTAGGCAACACCAAATTCTTTGTTGTTAACATGAAATGTTGCTTTATTTAAATTTAACAATTATTAGCATATATGTATATTTATATTTATGCTTGTATATGCAACTTTTAGCTAATGGATCTTTATGAAATTAGTTTCCTCTAAAAGTTTTGACTAATATTCCTTATTTTAATATTCTCTTGCTGCTTTTCTTCATATTTTGAATGTGCCCAAAATACAATCCCTTTTAAACTTTCACAAAGACACACAATGCTTATTAGAATTTTTATCATAATTTTAGCAATTTTACCTTATGACAAACAGATGATTATTAATGTACCACTGCCCTGTTGCCATATCTTTATATTTCACCATTATTTTTATATATGAGTCACAATTTTTATTATTAAACAAGTGATAAATCATATATATATATATATATATATTATATTTGAACTCAACAACAATAAATGAGAAAAGGCTTCAAAATTTTCATCAAATTTCACGGAATGTGACCGCACTATCAAAACAATTCATATGTACATCTTTTTAAAACAATGGTGCAATATATTGTATTTCTATTTTATATACAGAGATTTGTTTGTAATAAATAGCATCAACCACATTGACCAATCTCTTGGAGACTCAATACAAAATATCTAACCTTACTCAACCCAAAATACTTTTTTTTTTCCATATCCTATACCAAGAAAAATAATATGTAAATTTTCTATAAAATGTTGAAAAAGATACACTATTTCAATTTTATTTTTCAATCACTCGTTCACTCTGGTGTCATTTATAAACATCACCTTATAGTAAACACCACAACTGTTTTTTTTTTAAATGAAAAATACGACTATAATCATCTATAAATTGATTTATTTAAAAATAATAAATAAACATGAAAAATATGTGACATTATACTTTGTTCTATATATATATAAATAATATTCCTTTTTTTTTTGGCCCAAAATCTCTACAAAATGTAATATTCAGTCAATACCAAGTTAGAGGAGAGGGATATGAACCTAAACACGAGGAAAGCAAATCATAACTTGTCCACATATATAGCATATTAACGATATCTTTTGTAAGGGTCCATTAGCTCACCGTTGACCTAAAACCACCCTCCAACGAATGTATAAATAAAAAATAATGTCATATTAATCTTTAATGAAATAGGGTATTCTCCTAATTCTCATATCTTTCACTTTCTTATTTTCACCAATAATTTTTTTTATTTTTGATATTATTTATAAATGTTAATCAGATGTGTAAAAAAAAATAACCCATCCCGAAACATCTTATCTACCCTTTTCATATATATATATATATTTTTTTTTTCCAACGCAATCCTCTCTTCCTACTCACGCCTTCACAACATCCACTGCCACTAGCCATATTTTCTTCATCTAAAAAATAAAAAAAATTAACAATTTTATGTGTATATCGACGTATAAAAAACAACACCAACAACAACACAGAAACCTTGATAACGGATCTTCCCGCAATCATTCATACCAATCTCTGTTCCTCTCTGTCTGGTTCTCTCCGCTGCCTCTCTGATTCTCAGCTATATCCCAAGTCTTGTTTGGATCAGAGAAAGAAGAGGGACCAAAATCGATTAAATCTAGAGCTGCAGCAGCATCATGGTTGAAACCAGACGCAGTTCATCGGCCTCAAAGCGTTCTCTCTCCTCACCTCCTCCATCGAACGCCAAAAAATCCAAGGTTTTTTTTTTTTTTAATTATGGCTTTAACTATGTTTTTTCTACATGGATTTCCTTTTCCATCATCTGGTTATCTGATTTTCATGGCAATTGATGGGATTTTTAACCGAGTTTCTCCTGGGTCTCGATCGGTTGTTGTTGATAAACCTAGGTGACCGAGGATGCGTCTTCGACAAGTCTGCCGTCAGCTGAAATTCTTGGTCCGGTCAACGAATCTGGGAATGAATCTCGAGAACCGGAGCTGCATCCGTCTGATCTGCCTGATGCCGACTCATTAAAGGCCGTGGATGCTTGTGATGTGATGTTACCTGAGAAATCTCCTGCTGTGCCCGATGAAGGAGAGGCTTTGGTGTCGCCACAGTTGCTAGGTACGAAAGTTGTCTCCTTTTTTATGTTTATTTCAGTGTTGGATTTTGCTTCTAAGCATGCATGTGATTTCAAGATTGATTTGATTTTTTTTTTTTATTTACTATGACAACAGGTGAAACTGAGGAAGCGGAGAAATCAAAGGTGGGTGGAGCTGCTGCTGTTGGCCGGTTGAAGAAACGGCCTGTAAAATCAACAAAATCGAATGCCAAGGCTGCATGGGGAAAGCTTCTTTCACAGTGCTCTCAGGTGGATTTTCACTCTCCCTTAAACATTTGGATGTTCTCAACTGATTTTAGTTGCAATTGAAGGTTGTTAAAGTTTGACTCGTGTCTACACAGTTTGTCTACTCCAGAAATCCTCCAGCTTCAGATTCTCCAAGAAGTGTTTGTCCTGGCGATTAAACTAAACTTTGTCCAAACTCATTGGTAGAAATATTAGAGCTAATTAGTAGAATTAGTTACCTCTGTTTGGAGCTTGATGTTTCATTGGATAAACTACTCGGTTGGAGCGACCTTGTTTTGTCTGTATCTGATAGTAATTAAAACTATATTCGGCTTAAATTGTGTCGTAACTCCTTCCTGATGGACATGATCTATGATCTCTTTTCAAACTTTGGAGTCATGGATCTGCTCTAAGAAAGAATCTGTTGTTCAGGCTTTTGATTCTTATGTGATCGATCCTTCCTTCCTGACAGACACCTTACAGGCAGTATAGCTTGGGAAGTAAATGGAGGCAAGTTACATAGAGATCGATAAAAATAGGAAGCTTGCCCTCCATTTCTATTGCTCACGATTTCTACGTTTTCTCTTTTAGGCAGCCTTTTTTATTAGGAGACTGAGAAAATACAAAAAAGAACATTATTTGCTGTGTTGCCTGGTATTATAAATGCTTGATTAGCATATTTGGCATAGATTTGATTTTTCTCATTGATAACCTGCTGTCACTTTAGTGTGTGTGGTGATGGCACAATTTGAACACCAAATGAGGGGTTTAACACCTTCATTCCCCTCTTCAAGTAAATCTTGGTGGTATCTTCTGATAGGCTTAAAAATGGGCTGATCTAGGAGTTGATTTTTGCTTCTTTCTCTGTGACTAGAGCTTGACCTCTTCTGGTTATTACTTTTGTCATTTGCAAACTGATCTTCTTCTTGTTACTCATGCTTCTCTAGAATCCTCACGTGTCCATGTGTGGTACTCTCTTCACCGTTGGTCAAGGCCGTCACTGCAATTTGTGGCTTAAGGATCCGGCTGTCAGTAATGTTCTGTGCAAATTGAGGCACATAGAGGTAAAACTTCCTCCTGTTTTTTCTGGAACTCAAGAAAATTTTAATAATTAATGAAAGTTTCTGTTAAGCTTTTCGCACTGGTTATGGATTACTTACTGCATTTGTTATTTTACTCTGCATAGCGTGGAGGTTCGTCTGTTGCATTATTGGAAGTCACAGGAGGTAAGGGCGCTGTCCAGGTTAATGGGAGGAATTATCAAAAAAATTCCCGTGTGATTTTAAGTGGAGGTGATGAAGTTGTTTTTGGTTCTTCAGGCAAGCATGCTTATGTATCCTTTTACAGATGTTATGTGCCACCAGGGAAAGCAATTTTTTTTTTCTTTCCTCTTTCAGTTGTTGTGTGCTCCTTCCTTCTTTTTATGTGTTGGCGTGATTGTGCTTATGATAAAAACTGTTAGCCATGTCTTCTGTGTAGTCACATTGGTTTCTTAGCATGAGAACAGATTTTTCAGCAGCTCACCAATAATAACATAGCCACTGCTGGGATCCCTTCTGTAAGTATTTTGGAAGCTCAGGGTGCTCCAATAAAAGGAATTCACATCGAAGCTAGATCTGGGGACCCTTCAGCTGTTGCAGGAGCATCAATATTAGCGTCTTTATCTAATCTTCACAAAGATATATCTCTCCTTCCACCTCCTGCCAAAGCTGGCCAGGATCTCCAACAGAACACTGAGGTTTCACCACTACCTTCCGGCCGTGAGGATGATACTCTGGACAATGAAATGAAGGATACCAACAACAATGATGATCCAGCTGGAGTTGTTTCAACTGAGAAAACTGTTCTTGCATCCTCTAACACTGCCAATGAAAATCCTAGCCTTGACAGCATGGAAATCGATGCTGGTACTGATGCAGATGTTGGGAAGGTGATGGGGGCTACTTATGAATTAAGGCCATTGTTGCGCATGCTTGCTGGCTCATATCCTGAGTTTGATTTAAGTGGTAGCCTTTCCAAAATGTTGGAAGAGCGAAGAGAATTAAGAGAACTTCTTAAGGATGTTGACACCCCAACAATATTGGCATCAACCCGGCGGCAAGCATTTAGGGACAGTTTACAACAAGGAATTGTCAATCCTAATGATATCAGCGTCTCATTTGAAAATTTTCCATATTTTCTAAGGTGCTAACATTTGCTTCTGACTATTAATAGTATGCTGATATGGCTTCCTATTATATGTTAGTTTTAGCGCTGTTGTTAGCTACATCACTCTTCTTTAGTGCTTTGTCTCTGGATTGCATGACTAGTAGTCACTGCTTTTGTAACATGGGCAAAAAACCTTAAGGCTATCCTGACTATGATGTCTTGCTCTGTTACAGTGATACGACAAAGAATGTTCTGATTGCTTCAACACACATTCATTTGAAGTGTAATGGTTTTGGAAAATATGCTTCGGATCTCCCTTCAGTGTGCCCCCGAATATTGTTATCTGGTCCAGCAGGTAGTGCTGTCATTATGCTTTTTTAGTTTTTCCTGTAAGGTTATGATGAAGTGGTTTGATTCGATTTGATGGATCTTTTGCAGGTTCTGAAATATATCAGGAAACTTTGTCCAAGGCACTTGCTAAGCATTTTGGTGCCAGGCTTCTAGTTGTGGATTCTCTTTCACTGCCCGGTGTATGTTTTCTTTGATATTCTTTTCTTACTTTGATAGAGCTTTTTTATATATCTACCTGACAAGTTCAAAACTTGTATGATTTTATTCTGCATTTATGCTCGTTATTTTTTTCCTGTCATTGTCTTCTAACATCTGTTGACAATAATAGCATGTTTTTATATACATATTTAATGATTTTCTTCATAACTGTTCAACCTAATCTTTCAGGGGACACCACCAAAAGATGCTGATTCTGCTAAAGAAAGTTCAAAGGCTGAAAGAACATCTGTGTTTGCAAAGCGAGGTGCTTCAGTTGGTGCTTTACAGCACAAGAAACCGACTTCTAGTGTTGATGCTGATATTATAGGTGGATCAACACTAAGTTCTCAGGCTATGCTGAAGCAAGAATCATCTACTGCATCATCAAAAGGCACTACTCTTAAAACAGGTATGCTCCTGTCCACAAGATAGGCATCTATCTTCTTCCAGTTTATTAGCTATTACTTTCTTCTTAGTTATTCTTGCTGGTGCTTTGAAAACTTCAATGAGATGATGCTCACATAACTTGCAGGTGATCGAGTAAAATTTGTGGGTAATTTGCCTTCGATCTCGCTATCAAGTTATCCAGCAAGGTAAATTGGGTTATGAAATAATTGTGTATCTTAATATTTTCATAGTTCATGAGTGTTAATTGTCAATAGGACTTTGTAATTATGTAGACTTTCTTTTATTCTTATCATTAAGGATATATTAAAGCTATTTTAATATGCTTAAAAAGCATTGCAGAAAAAAGAACAATAAATTTTTGGTGGCAAAAGTTTTATCTGTTGCCTGAGAAGTGAAACCTGCGTAATGTTATGGGAGTTGTGATATATGTGTTGACAATGGGTCTCTAGGGACTAAATTGAATTTGTGTTGAGCAAAAGGGTCTTCTTGTAGAAAATTATAGCATTTTAATTCTTTTGCTGCTCTGGGCAGGGGACCGAGCTATGGTTCTCGGGGCAAAGTTCTACTTGCTTTTGAGGATAATGGCTCTTCAAAAATTGGGGTTAGGTTTGACAAGTCAATTCCAGATGGCAATGATCTTGGAGGCCTTTGTGAAGATGATCGTGGCTTCTTTTGTTCTGGTGACTTACTCTATAACTTCTGTTCTTTGGGCTGCATGTTGGCATTTTATGTGTAAGAAATGTTTCTTAGAATTTGTGTTAAAATTCATCTATGCTTTGCACTGCAGCTAATCACTTACTCCGAGTAGATGGTTCTGGAGGGGATGACGTTGACAAGTTTGCAATTAATGAAATCTTTGAGGTGGTCTCAGTCCAGTACTTGTTTTAAAATTGTCTTTATTCTGGCAGAAGTGAAATTGACCAGCTTCTGTTCTGTCATTTACATAGGTTGCCTCAAATCAGAGTAAAAGTGGTGCATTAGTGTTGTTTGTGAAAGATATAGAGAAGGCAATTGTCGGAAACTCCGAAATTTTGAAAAGTAAATTTGAGAGTTTGCCGCAGAATGTTGTTGTAATTGGATCACATACCCAGATGGACAGCCGAAAGGAGAAGGTGCTGTTTGATCACTTTGTTCTGTTACCTATCTTCAATTATAGTGATATATGATTTGGGAATAGTCTTTGTTTCTGATTTTGATGTCAACATATTTCTGTTACAGACCCAGCCTGGTGGTCTTCTGTTTACGAAGTTTGGGAGCAACCAGACAGCACTACTTGATCTTGCTTTTCCGGTATGATAATCATAGCCATTGTTTCAAATAACTGGGTTCCTAATTTGGTGCGATTTTAGTATGTAAAATGCATTTGGCAAGATTTCCTTTTGATCTGAATTGAACCCTGTTCTGTTTACAGTTTATCTTTTGTCTTTTGTTTCATCTTTCAAGAATCGCCATTTGCCACTCATATTTAGTGTGAAATTTAATGATGCCTGAATCACTGTTATTGGTTGTTGAGTTTTTTGAGGAGGATATTGTTTGTCAGAGTCCCTCTTTGGGTTGTTCATGGGTTTTGGTGATTTTCTTGGCTGAAGTGTAGGCATTTTGTTATGGTAGAACTTTGAGGATATTACTACTGTTGTGATATACGGTTATGGTGCCCTTTTTAATTAAACACATTTTTGTCATCTGTTTAGGACAACTTTAGTAGACTCCATGATAGGAGCAAAGAAACTCCCAAAACAATAAAGCAACTTACTCGTCTTTTCCCCAACAAGGTTACTATACAGCTTCCTCAGGTAGGATGAAGTTTATAGTTAAATCATTCTGTTGCTATCAATGGATCATATATTTAACGTTGCTTCAAAACTTGTGCAGGATGAAGCTTTGCTTTCAGATTGGAAGCAGCAGTTAGAACGTGACATTGAAACCATGAAAGCTCAGTCAAATGTTGTCAGCATTCGTTCAGTGAGTATTGCAATATATCCTGATCGTTTTTGTGTGTTTTCTTCTTGCTTTATGGTTTTTCTTATTCCTTCACTTTTACCACTGCTTTTATAATCTCCCTTGCTAAGACATTTAAAGTTAAACCTTAAAGCATCCATCCACTTGAGGTTTCATTTTTTTAAGAAAAAGTAAAACTGATGTGTTCCATCTGTTCTCTGGCAAGATAGAGACTTATTAGTATTTTTTTTCTTTGTTATTTGAGAAATTTCTCACTAGATTATTCATTGGTTTCAGGTTCTCAACAGAATTGGGTTGGAATGCCCTGACCTTGATACTCTCAGTATTAAAGATCAAACTTTAACAACTGAGAGTCAGTGTTCTTGAAGCTAACTATACCTTTTATTTACAATATCAAGACTAGCAGATATGATACTGATAACATCTCATCATTTCTTTTCAAATAGGCGTGGAAAAAATCATTGGCTGGGCTCTAAGCCATCATTTTATGCATTTGTCTGAAGATTCAATCAAAGACTCTAAACTTGTGATAGCTACTGAAAGGTTGTCCCATCATCTTTTTTGTGGATGTCATTATATTGTCTTGAGCAATGGAATAAATTGAAGTAGTTCAACTTTCAATCTTTTGTTAATACAATATTTGATGTTCCCTTGGTGCAGCATTAAGTATGGACTGGACATTCTGCAGGGCATTCAAAGTGAAAGTAAGAGCTTGAAAAAATCTTTGAAGGTAATTTATCTTAGCTTTTCCCTCTGCCCTTTATGAATGTGATGTTTACTATACATTTTTCTGCCTGGGTTTGTGTGCTTATCCTAGATCAAAATGAGGTATCAATATACATGGACCATGCCTCAACTTTTATGTTGAAGAGAAAGCAAATGAGATTTTGTTGATGGATTTATTACTGAAGTTCTATGAATTGTATCTTGATTTATATATCTTGACTGTATTTTTAGGATGTGGTTACCGAGAATGAATTTGAAAAAAAATTGCTTGCTGATGTTATTCCACCAAGTGATATTGGGGTCACATTTGATGATATTGGAGCTTTAGAAAATGTGAAGGACACCTTGAAGGAATTGGTCATGCTTCCCCTTCAAAGACCGGAATTGTTTTGCAAAGGACAGTTGACTAAGGTGGGAAGCTTTTCTATATATGGTTGATTTGTGGGAACTGGTTTGGGATAGTTGTGTTATGTTTACGATCTTGATTGTAATTACTCTGTCTGTAGCCATGCAAAGGAATATTGCTTTTTGGCCCCCCTGGCACAGGGAAAACAATGCTTGCAAAAGCTGTGGCAACTGAGGCTGGAGCAAATTTCATTAACATTTCCATGTCAAGCATTACGTCAAAGGTTCACAAATTGCTATTTCCTAGGGCAATTGTATTTTTTTTTCTTTTGTCTCTCTGCTTTTTTGACATGGTGTGTTTTCTTGTGTTGATTACAGTGGTTTGGTGAAGGAGAGAAGTATGTTAAAGCAGTGTTTTCTCTTGCCAGCAAAATTGCTCCTAGTGTCATATTCGTTGATGAGGTTGGTATGTTTTATCATTTGTATCTTCCTATGAAATTTCCTTTTTTATTTACTTTGTGATGGATGGGGAGCCACAATGCATGTTCTTCGTTGATGGTATTTATCTGTGTTGGATGTATTTTGGGGTAATTGGCAGGTCGATAGTATGTTAGGAAGACGTGAAAATCCCGGTGAGCATGAGGCTATGCGGAAAATGAAAAATGAATTTATGGTAAATTGGG
Source organism: Saraca asoca (assembly GCA_026873985.1). Classification (NCBI taxonomy): domain Eukaryota; kingdom Viridiplantae; phylum Streptophyta; class Magnoliopsida; order Fabales; family Fabaceae; genus Saraca; species Saraca asoca. The sequence goes on from JANHAO010017796.1 coordinate 9,133, forward strand.
ATGGTCTGCGTACGAAAGATAAAGAACGTATACTAGTTCTTGCTGCTACAAATAGGCCCTTTGACCTCGATGAGGCTGTTATTAGGAGGCTCCCTCGAAGGTAAACGTGACATCTCAAAGTTGATTCTGATGTTTTCTACTTTTTGTTTTACGGTTTATCTAAGTCATGGTCCCCTTTTTTTTTTTTTTTTTTTTTCTTTTCGGGCAAATGTGCAGATTGATGGTTAATTTGCCAGATGCTACAAACAGAGAAAAAATTATCTCTGTCATTTTAGCAAAAGAGGAATTGGCACCTGACGTTGACTTAGGAGCAGTAGCAAATATGACTGATGGATATTCTGGGAGTGACCTTAAGGTTTTTTTGGTCTTTTTATGTCAAATTCTTGGTTGCTGGAAAAGGAAATATGCTTGTGCATAAAGATTCTGACTTTTTTTTATGCTTGGCTGCAGAATTTATGTGTCACAGCAGCTCACTGTCCAATAAGAGAGATCCTGGAGAAGGAAAAGAAGGTTAGTTTGATGATATTTTGGTCAGAATTTATGGTTTCTATATTAGTGTTCCTTATCTGCTTGAATCTGTATGAGTGCATCGAGGGATTCTGTTAAGTTCAATTACAGTAGTAAATTTTGACAAAGAAATTTTGCTTAACACATTTCTTTCTAGTCCTGACTCAATCATTTAAGGTGTAATGCAAGTTGTAGTGTTACCTCACAAATCTTAAAGTAAAACTTAACTGATCCTTTGCTGATTCAATCCCTTTTTCTCTGGTTTTTTTTTTTTTGGTTAAAATTTTGCACTCATCATTTCTATTGATGGATGTGAACCCTGTGGAGTCTGTTAAATAAGTCACCATTGACACTTGTAGCCTTCTATGTTTTGGCCTTCATTTCTTTGCTTCTTGTTTGCTTTTTGTTGTGGGTTTTACTGGGCCATTGTATTGCACATAATATTATTTTAGTTGAATAATGTTGCACCTTAATATCTAATGCCCCCTCCTTTTTCCTCAAACAAAGAATTTGAATGTATATAATCAATAATTTATGCTTGGGGTTAATATATGAACCTGTTCCTGTTTTATTATGCATCACAGTTCAACCTCTGTTGATCTGTTTTCATCTTTTGCCTCATCTTTCAGGAGAGAAGTTTGGCATTGGCTGAGAGCAGACCTTTACCTGCACTTTGTAGCAGTGCTGACATTCGTCCCTTAAAGATGGAGGATTTTAAATATGCACATGAGCAGGTATATTACTTATCATTATTTTGTTCACTTTGTCTCTCTTTAACTTGAGACAACTAAGGCCTTTGTATTATTGGTGGATGAAGGAGGGAGGGAAAACAGGAGTTTTTTTTTTTTTTTTTTAAATGAAAATTCAATGTCTTGATAATTTAGTGTATTTTGTCTTGTGCTTTGTTACAATAAACTGCGTTTCCAGGAAGGTCTTCCACTTCTCTTCAGCATTTAACAGTTACAGGTGGTGTTTGCCCAGGCACTTCATATTATGTCATTGATGGAATACCATAACAATCTTAGGGTCCGTTTTGTCGGAAACATCTTCCATGGGAATAATCTTTCATTCACTTGTTTATAGTTATAAAAATTAAATATCACAGAAAATGTTCTATTTGCTTTACATTACGTTATGGGGTTGTATGGTGGAAAACAGCATCCATTACTAGCAGAAATTTTTTTCCCCACTACGCCATCACCATGTATTATTTTGTTATTCACAGGACATATAGGTGACCTGAAACTCCTTCATTTATGTTAAGCAATATGATTTTTTTATGGCAGATATCTTCTGGTAAAGAAACAGACCCTTAAGCTGCTATCAAGAATCCAAAATTAGAACTTGTTAGACAATGTTAATAACAATCTATTTGAAGGCCTTGGCTTATGAAGTCAACCATAGACCATTGTGTTGGCAGGATCTAATTATTGTAGCCTGCAAGAATGATGTATAACAGTTTAGTCTGCCTTTATGCAGGTGTGTGCAAGCGTATCGTCGGAGTCTACAAATATGAATGAGTTGCTCCAATGGAATGACCTTTACGGAGAAGGCGGATCGAGAAAGATGAGATCTTTGAGCTATTTCATGTAGAGCTCTCTGTATAGAGTTTCTTGCCTAGCCTGTTCTTCTGTCACCCGAATGGAATGGTGTTGTTAACAATGTTATGGTGTTGTTAACAAGGTTAGTGACCGAATATGAAAAAATTTCCAGCAATTCCAGTGTCGGACCAGCCATCTGCCCCAGCCTGCCCCGAATCCCCATTGTATCATATTTATAGGTTTTTCCTTTTTCCCCCTCTTCCCTTTCCATCCTCTCAATTTTTCAACCTCAGTAGAAATGTTTTAACTGTTTCCCCTTCTCTTTATCTCATCAATACCTTCGTTCTATGCCTTTCCTCGCTTCTGTGGGGATGCCCTGCTGTGGGCCTTCTGCTTGTACATACCCAGTTTTCACCAAGAAGTAATAATTGTTAATTGTTATTTTTGCTAATTTCTCATTTCTCAAATAAAGCGTATTTTGCGGCTAATAATATATTACTACATGATTTGCAGTGTAAGCTAGCTTCTCTGCTCAGAATCTTCTCCTTATATGGAAGAAGCAATAAACATATCTTACGTTGATAATTGGGTATAGACATAGGAAGGGTGTGAAGTAGTTATCCCGACAATTGTGCTGGCGAAGACCATTTATCGAATACGTGCACTGCACTAGTACATTTTTTTGTGACTGCAAGTGCATATATTCCTCAATGATGGCATTCGCCTTAATTTTGTTCCTCTCGAGCTCGAAGAAGTAAAATACAAATATTCTACATAAAGAGCACTCTATAGGTATTCTGCGATGTTTAAATTCTACTCTCTGAATTAGTATAGTTGTTGAGTGCGCAATTTTTCTCTTTGTAATTAATAGTTAATCATACATGCGATGTGACCCCCAATGGTAGAAATCATCTAATCCATTAATAAATTATTATATTGTTCAAGAAAGTAATCAGATTGAACTTTGTCTCTAAACTAATTTGTAATTTGTAATTGGAAGTATTAAGAATAATGGTATCAAAGGAAGAGATAGAAGTGATAAATCAGAATGATACTTGATAAATTTAATCAATTCTTAAAGAACCAAAGGAAAAGAAAAAAAATAATCTTTTTTTTTATTCATCAAATTTCAATTTACATTTGTACCAGCAAAAGAACCTTTAAATTGGCAAACAATCTAAATTAATCCTATAAAATTAGTAATAATTACCTCCCTAATAAATAGGAGAATCATGTCTGAACATGATTTACTTCTCAATTAATAAGAGAATTCCTATTTTAGTAGAGTTGTACAGCTATTAGCCCTAATTTATGTTTACTAATATAAAAGCATTCCTAAATATCTCAAATAAGGCCTAAAAATGTGTTTGATCCAAATTACACATAATTAAAAATCAAACAACTCAGACTTGAGCTCAAATACACATTTTAGCTTACAAACAAAAGATAGCTCCAATTTGAGCCTAATCAATTAGAACATTTCAAATCAGCTTGAATAAGCAAGACAAAATATTTGGACCCTTCGAAGGTATGAATTCCATCCATTGCTTTAGATTAGCTCATATGCTACAAATTAAACCTCCAAGAGCATCACACATTTTCTTGGCTTTTGCATGTGTAATTGGTCCATCATAAATATGCAAAGGATCATTTAAAGCTCCGTTAGCAGCTATATCTTGGATCCCATCATTCCACCTCTTCTTAAAAGGATTCGTCCTCAAATCATTATTTGCATCAAAAAGAGAAAAAATAGATACATTAAAAGTTGCACTAACATTGTACTCACTTGGAAGATCCAATTTGTAGCTGTTATCATTGATGTGAGCGACCACTTGAAATGGACCATCCCCTCTTGGCTGCAACTTTGAACGCCTTTGCGCTGGGAACCTTTCTTTGCACTTATGTACCCAAACCTATTCATCAGGTTCAAAAACTACTTTCTTGCGCCCTTTGTTGGCAGTAGCCACATATTGTTTCGTCTTCTTCTCAATTTGTTACCGCACCTTCTCATGAAGTTTCTTTATTGAATCTGCTTTCTTTGCACTATCTAAACTAGCAAACTCATTAATAGGTAATGGTATTAAATCCGATGGTATCAACAGGTTAAAACCATAAACAACCTTAAAAGGGGAATAATTAGTAGTAGAATGTACAATCCTATTGTATGCAAATTCTACATGTGGCAAATAATCTTCCTAGGTTTTTTAAATTCTTTTTGATAATGGCATGCAATAGAGTGGAAAGAGTATGATTAGTTACCTCAATTTGCTCATCAATTTGTGGGTGATAAGTAGTAAAGAAAAGAAGCTTTGTACCCAACTTACCCCATAAAGTTCTCCAAAAATGACTCAAGAATTTGGCATCCTGATCTGAAACTATACTCTTTGGCATTCCATGAAGTCATACCACCTCTCGAAAAAAATAAATCAGCCACGTTTGTTGCATCATTGATTTTATGACATGGAATGAAGTGTGCCATTTTAGAAAATCTATCAACAACAACAAAGATGGAGTCTCAACCCTTCCTAGTCCAAGGTAGTCCCAACAAAAAATCCATAGACAAATCTATCCAAGGATGACTAGGAATAGGTAAAGGTGTATACAAGCCATGGGGTGACACATGTGACTTAGCTTGTTTACAAGTTACACACCGCT
>JANHAO010017797.1:0-13837 GCA_026873985.1 Saraca asoca
AGTTTCGTCTTGCTCATGTGTGGATACCGTAGAGACACAGTTTGAAATAATCTGTGTTCGTGATTCTACATCAACCTACAATCCTAGTTCGTGATTGTGGATCCAGCCGTAGCAGCAAGGAGCAATTTCAGACGTGAGTGAGATTTGCATCAATCCGTAATCTGTGTTGCTGCATTCAATACATACGTAGTATAATAAGGTAAATCCTGAACTAACTAGTTTATATTATGCACATGGATCCTTGGCCGAGTTTTGAAAGTTTTAAATTTTTTCGCTGTGCATGCTATCTGAAACCCAACATTTACACATCCAAGGGTGGGTTAATGCAGAGAAGAAGCCCCCCATGAATTCAAGATCTTGAAGAACTATCTCCGTAACAACTTCTACAGTCACGAGAGGTGGTGTTGCCTGCGTTCAGGCTTAGCCAGAGAATGAAAGTGAGGGGGAGCTCCATAAGGGATTCTCTCTCTCAGCCATCCTGGACCTGCAGCTCATTCCATAGTCTCGGGTTTCGACTGTCTTGGCATAAGCTTGCTATCACCATATCTTCCTGTAGTGGTGGTTTTTCCTCTGGTTATCATGGTTGAACAAAAAATTGACCAGTGTGCAGATAAGGCCCTTCCTCTAGCACTAAAATGTTGGCACTAAAATTCGATCAATCATACAGTTCTTGTTACCTCAAGCTACAAACTAGTTGAAAATGGAATAGATAGAAGTAGACAGTGAGAAGAAGAAGAAGAAGAAGAATAAGGAGAACACATGATTTTTTAACATGGTTCGGCCAAATCCGAGTGACATCGGACCTTACGTCTACGGTTGATTTTATTTATCAATGAAAGTTGTTAGGTACAAGTGTTTATTTATGGCTTCCCCCAGAGCTTCGGCATACATTCCCGAGGGGTCCCCTTCAATACAATGGCCTATCACCTTTTTTATAGAACCAGGGGGTACAAATATAATTTAATAAATTATAAATAGGTTATATTACATAATAAATATAAAAGACATCTTAAGCTCATGCAAGTTAGCTTCTGTAAGTTGCTTTTGGTGAGTGGGTCCCGTGAGTTGACGTTTGCTAGAGAGGTGCTAGAGCTCTCCTTTGAGGTTAAGTGCTGGGAGCTAGCTGAGGCACTGAGCTAGCTGAGGATGCAACCTGAGAGGTAGCTGAGGTAGCGATCTAAGAGCTAGTTGCTCTAGCGACTTGAGAGGTGGCTGAGGTAGCAACCTGAGAAGTAACTGAGGTAGTGACCTGAGAGCTAGCTGAAGGTTGTGACTTGAGAGCTAATTGAAGGCTATGACCTGAGAGTTAGTTGAGGGCTACGACTTGAGAGGTAGCTGAGGTAGTGATCTAAGAGCTAGTTAAGGGCTGTAACCTGCGAGCTAGCTGAGTGACCTGGATGACTTAGACCCTTCCAGCTACACTTGAACTTTTGCCAGTCCACTTCTTATGGTATCAGAAAATGCCTATAACAAATTCTTTTTTTTTTTTTTTGAGAATTGAGAGGAAAATTTTAAAGTCAAAAAATAAAATCCTAATTAATCTTTTAAAATAAAGTTTCAACTATTATGTTTATCATAAGTTTGTAATTTTAATTTTAATTTTATTAAAATTTTATTGTTTATTTATTCTTATTTTTTTCAGTTATAAAAACCAAAAAATCAAATTGTAATTAACCTTTAAAAATCAAATTTGTAACATTATTTTCTATGTCTAATATAAGATTTCGGTTTAAATTTTAATTTTCTAATTGATATTGTACTGTTTATTGTTAAAATATTTGCTTTGTTTTATTAAGTTGTACTTTATTTTATAATTAAACAAAATTTTAAAGTATTTACCAAAATATTATTATTATTATTCTTTGATATTTATATTTATAGTAAGTTAGTATATTTACAAATTATTTTATAATCATTAGAAATATGGAATATATGTAAATTTTGTTAACTTAAATAGTTGATATTTATATATCATAATTAAATTGTGCAATGCATCGTGTATTATTGTATAAATAAAAGTAGTATAGATTAAAGGGGTAGAACATAATATTATGTAACAATAAGTAAATATATAAATAAAATTTGACACATTTTAAATTAGAGCAATTCTATTATAATACGAAGATAGAGGAGTTATTTAGTTCATATAAAAATAAGAATTTACGAAAAGTTGAACTTTAAAAAAAAAAAAATTTATGTAAATTTTTTGAGAAATATTAAAATTTATTTGATTAATATTGAATTTTTTTTAAAGAAATAAGTATTATATGGTGTTTGATCAATTGTAACTTCTCATGAAGTATTTTTAAAATGACAAAAATATTTTACAAAAAATCATAACTTTTTATCAAGACATTGTGTAAGTTTTTAAAATGATATTCTTATCATTATTTAAAATTTATAAAAATATTTTTATATTTTTATTTCATTATAAACATAAGAAGTAAAATTTACTTAAAAGCTGGATGAACAAATTTTCATATTTTATAAGAAGTAAAGCTTTCTAATACATACAATTTCCTTCATTTTTTAATCAGTGATTAATTAAATAATTTAAATATTTTTTTACTTCTAAAAAATTATATTTCATCTAAAATTTTTTAGAATGATTTTGAAAAATCTGAAATGAATTAAAAAAAAAAAAAAGAAACAATTGGAAGTTACACGTAAGATTCCAAAGGGGAGGAATGTGCGGATGATCCTAATCTTGAATGTACAGCCAAAAAGAAAAAAAAAATAGAAAAAGAAACAGACCAAGGCTAATCTCCTCTGACATTGTCCTTTTGTTCCAGCCAAGCAGACCTCTCCGTTTTGAAAATGGACGGACCAGCCAGATCAGGGTCCTTTCTTTCATTTCCATGCTTTTTTAAGTTATATCATCATTGATGTTTGATTTTGCTTGAAAAGTCTTTCCTTTTTTTTTTCCTGTGAACCAATTGATTTTGAAAAATCTGAAATGAATTAAAAAAAAAAAAAGAAACAATTGGAAAGTAAACGTAAGATTCTAAAAGGCATAACCAAAAAAAAAAAAGAGGAGAAAAATAGAAAAAAGGTTTGTTTCAGCAAAGTAAACATGAGATTCTAAAAAGCATAACCAAAAAAAGGGCGAAAAATAGAAAAAGTTTGTCTCAGCAAAGCAGACTGCTCTGGTTTCAAAGCAGAGGGATCAGGCAGATCAAGATCCTTTCTTTCATTTCCTTGCTTTTAACTTTTCACCACCGCATAGGCTTCCGCAATGTTTAAAATTTCTCAATACCAATTATGCTGCATAATATACATATATATATATATATATATATATGAAAAGGGCTACTCTGCTCACGCCTCCTCTTGCACCCGCAACAAAGATCTCTCTGGTTTCAAAGCAGACGGATCAGGGTCTCCTGGTGTTTACCAAGTTCATACTTTGTAAGTGATCGTCCTTTCGTTCATTTCCTTGCTTTTAAGTTATATGCATTAACATTGTATGCAATCGTTTCTTTCATTGATGTTTGAATTTGCTCGAAAGTCTTTTTTTTTTTTTTTTTTTAATCCTTTCTCTTGCAATGCTCCCAAGCATCAACCGTGAAACGCTTTCCTTCAAGTTCCGTCATTTTTGTGATAAGAACGATATATACCTCAAATTTGAGTAATTGGTGATCGATGAGCCATAAAGAGAGGGTTTGTAGGTAGATCAATTAGGAAGGTGTTATTTTTGGAGTTATTTTCCAATTGAGTGAAAATGAACTCAAATTGTCTGCATTTTTTTTTCCATCAAAGGTCAAAAAAAATTTAAAAATTTAGGAATCTTGCATTTTGCTTCAAGAAGTTTTGTCTTTATCTTGGTTGCCCTGGAACTAATGATGCCAGATTAAAAGAGTTATGTCAAGTACGAAACTTATGACTATTATATGTTTGATCTTGAGTTAATATATTGTTTAATCTCATATTTGTAATTGATTTTCATCGCCCAACCTATAGGAGAGTTACGGTTTGTTTCGAAGTAAGGGAAGGAATACGAGGCAAGCTTCCTCCTTTTTTAGCTTTTTCTCCATTTCCATGCCCTTATTTTTTTGGCTTTTCCCTGCCACCAAACAGACCATAAGAATTCGATTTCTTTCTTCAGATAAAATGTCAGAGCATAGAGTGAATTACAGACCATAACAATTAGTTTTAAACAATTGAATCAGACTATGACAAATATTTCTTACGTGCAGGGCTGAAGGGAGGCAATGTCTAGGACAGCAACATTGAACTTTACAATTACGGTGAATCCCATCCCCTTTTTTATCAATGTTGTTCTCATATGGTCTTATGTTGCTGAAGAGGGGAGATGCCACGGCCATATTTGTTCTTCTGTTGCTGAAGAGGAGAGATGCCAGGACAATATTTGTTCTTCTGTAGCGGAAGAGGGGAGTTGCCATGACAATATTTGTTCTTCTGTTGCTGAAGAGGGGAGATGCCATGACAATATTGTCAATCCAGTGGATGGATCTGTTTGGCGAGGATTCAGAATGTTTCATGTTCTTATGTTTGCTGCTGCAGTAGCTCTGGTGGCTATTGCAGCCCTGCTTTTACTTGTGATTCGAAAAGACAGGTCTAATTGCAGTCGCATTGGTGATGGCCCCTGTCTTCCTTCGGACAATGCTGTTCGATCGTACGAGAACAATGGATCACAAATTCTCACTGGCGCGATTAATACAACGGGAGATATTAAAGGAACGGCAAGTGGATCAGTGTTCTTTATAAATAAATGCATTAACCGCCAAAACTGAGAAGATGTTGCAGTTTAGAAAATGATTTGCACTTGGAATCGATGAATTTTAATTAAATATGTGAAAGGGGGAGATTAAATGATATCATATCTATATCAATTGGGATGTAAAAAAGTGAGTACGAAATTTTTTATTTATCCTAATCTCCGAGATTGGGATTAATAAAATGAAGATAATCTCACCAATTAGTGTATACTTACTGATAATTTATTTCTCATCCTCTTCGCATCGTACATTCATAATGTTTTCTTCGTTCTTTGATTATTTAAGCGAATGAATAGGCTTAAGCTCTTGTTTGTAAAACAAACTGTGTAGTGAGAAATTTAGGACGTATATAGGTTGCCCCACACACATTGCAGTCAGTAAACGCTTGTTAACATAACATATATTCTATTAATTAACTACGTTTCAACCATTTCTATCTAAATACTTCAACAGCAATTTTAATTTGGAACATCTTTACATATAATTTGAGATTCTAATACATTGTTAATTTTTAGTCACACTCCAAGTATTTAAATAAAAGTAGAGAATTAAATAAATCATTTATTAAATAAACTATTTGATTTAACTTCTTGACAATATAGTGAATATGTTTTTAATTCTTAAGAATTAATGTTAAATCTGTCATAAATTTTATTTAAATTCAAAGAAAGTTTTATTCATATGCCTAATCATGCCAGTTATAAAATCATATCATATTAATTAGTTATTTATTATATTTTATTTTTCATGTCAGCTACTTAAAACCACAATAAATCACTATCCTTTGTTTATTTCACTTGACATAATATTTGTTTAATTGACTTAATTAGTGTGTGTCAACCTTACTCCATGATAAATGTATTTGTACCAAAGTTGTTGCTACAATAAATCACGTGCCTATAGTTAGTGAGTTAGATGGATCAATGCAATTGCTAATTGCTTCTAGATGACAGGAAATCAAAACCTTATGCCTATAATTCAAAGCGTAAAATGGTACTACTTCCAATTAATGTTATGATATATATTTCTTCACTTACATTGCTAGTGCAATAATCAATGAGTCGATGGTGATCAATTCTTGATAAATAAGTAAATAATCCTATAATATTTATGATATCCAGTTCATTAATTATTTGATATAAAAGTGATTAGCTATATGATATTAACAATATTTAGTTAATTGATCAATATGATGAAAGTCAACAATTATAAAATATTTATGCAATATATGAACATGAAATTATAAAAAAATATATAAATTATATATGATTTAATTTATAAATCAAAGTAATGTATATATTTAAATAATGAAAGAAGCAACAAATCACTTATATATTCAATAGTAAAAGTGTCAACAAGGATATAAATATAAAATTAATTTTCATTTCATGATCTACAATAATATGGTTATGATGATCAATATCATGGCCAAATTAGAGATAATCATTAAGGTGATTATGGTAAAATATTGAATTGTAATCACTTGATTCAACAAATTGTAAGGCTATATAATACTGTAGTCATGATGATGAAAGGTGAGGTTGATCAATAAGATGACTATGGTGAAGTAGTGAAATGAGATTGTACATTAGATAAACAATTTACTAAGATTATTTAGTGATATGTTTAGGATGACCATGTTAAGGATGATCAACAAAATGATAGTGGTGAAATTTTATAATATAAGTGGGCATTTGTTCAAGAAGTATGGTAAACCTTAACAATAAGGTGAACACAAAGTGCTGAATTGTAATTATGCATTATTTAACTAGTAATATGGTTAAGATAATAAGCAAAGTAATTAATATGGTGCCTACAATGAAATGGTGAGATTATAATTGATCAAAGTAAACAATTTGTTAGTATTTTAATTTAATTTGTTAATTATTAAATAATTTAAACACATTTACTTGCTAAAAATAAACTTTTATTTATTTTATAATTATAATGAAACAATTATATTTATTTTTATTATATATAAAAAAGAAATAATATTATCATATGTTAAAAGGTGAAGTTATTATAGTAATCTAATTATTTGGTAATTAAATAGCTTAAACACATTTTATAGAATAAAATATTAATTATTATAACTATAATAAATTTATATTTATTTTGTAATTACAAAAATATTAATGTTTATTTTAGTTATATGTGAAAAAAGAAAGAATTTTGTTTGTATCATTTTGAAATTTATTTTGAATTTGGAGTTATCAAACTAATGGAAATATAAAATTTATTGATAAAAAATTTTCAAATATAGCACAGTTATCAATATTAAGTCTCCTTAATTAATTTTCTAGATTATAATTGATATTTATACGCAATAACAAAGAACTTGAAACAATCAAGATAATTGATTGATCTAAATTATTTAACATGATCAAGTAATCAAGCAAATTTTTAAAATTAACCTAATTAATTAGTACAAATTATTTAATTAAGATAAGCAAATCTCATTGATACATCTAAATAGTTGACAAATACATGACATTAATTGATTTTATTCCATGAAATATGAATGCATTGACATTGGAGTGACCATTTAGGAAAATGCTTAAACTTAGTATTGAATTCTGTATATTGGTTGTTGATGGTTACACAACAATTTAATAAGATTCCAAATGATTGTCAAAATTAAATTTGATTAGATTGAATAGTTCAAATTATAATTAATATGTTTCTGTTCAAAGAATTAAAATTAGTAAATTAAAGGGTGTTTGGTTGGGAAATTTTAGATGGTAAATAACGAAATCAAAAAATTAATTTTTTTACTAAGTCTTTGATTCAAGTGTAGTGAAATTTGTTATTATTAATTAACCTTAATCAATTCATTCCATTTAAAATCTTTTCATCACTTAAGATACTAAATTATATTACTCTTTGCAAAAAAAAAATCCCCCTTTTTTCCTTCTCTTACCTTGTGAAGCTCTCACCACTACTTATCATTGTTTATCATTGCCCATCACTACCTTCTATTGTTGACCACTGCCATTTGCTATTAACTATCGTGTAATACCACTACCATCATTAATCAACTATATCACATACCGCTGTTGACCATTGCTCACCATAACTTTCTATCATTGGCTATTACCAATCACTACTACTGTTATTGACCACCGTTTACCATGATCTTCCATCGTTGACCACCACTTACTATCATAATCACCATTGACTATCATTCATTTTAAATAATAATTAATTGGTAACGAAATTTACTTACTTTAGATGAAATATAAGTTTCACTTGCTCTATACTTAAAATATTTGGAGAATGTAACTACGTGCTTTTCAAGACATGAACAAAATAATAAGAATCCTAAGATGACATATGATACTCTTGGAAGCTACCTATTTATATTATTTAATAAAGGGAATCCTTTGGAATGTCTCTTTTGGTGACATCACATTAGCTTTATTTTAATGATTCACATCATATAATAATAAATTCATATTTTTTTATTTATATTATTATCTTTGTTAACATCTTAAAAATTGAAAGATAGAAACTATAATATCAAATCCTAATTAATCTCTCAAAATTAAGTTACTATTATTATCTATTATCTCTATCTTAAATTGTATAATTTAAGTTTTGATTTTTTAATTAGATTTTACTTTTTATTTTATTTTTCACTTTTTGAGAATCTGTAGGAACAATTTAGAATAAGTGTTATGGATATTTTTGGAATTACACAAATGGGCTTGTAAAAGTCCAATGGACAAACTCAGCTAATAAGAGCGCAACTCACCTAAGATTGAGGTCGTTGGACTAAGACATTAGATTATTAAATACGAGATAAGGTCACTAATCAATATAAGTCAAAGCACCAACCTCAGGTTGCTAAGACCAAAGCTTAACTCATAGATCAAAGCACGCATATTTAACTATCAATCCAGGGAAATCTATTCAGCTTCCTATTTTTATAGGAACCCAATATTATCTATCATGTAATCCTAATCTAGTCATGATACTTATCTGTTATAGATATACATTTAAACTATAACCTCAAAATCATTATAAAAAGAGATGAAATCATTGTACATGACACAATCAATCATTAGATACAAAACACTCAGCAAAGAGTAATAAAAGCTATGGATGTAGGGGTTAACAATTGATTTTAGTTGAATCATGTTAAAAACTTGTAGTGTCTCTTTGTTCTTCCTCTCTTTCTCTATCTTTTTTTATGTTCAATCTACAGTTTGGGGTCTTGAACTTGAGTTGACTGAATTCGACCATCAACATTCTAGCGCTAAAAGAGGACCCTAAACTACATTTTCCTTTATTTTTTTATGGCTAGAAGAAGAACCGCTAGGAGTTCGATGCTGCAGTTGATCAGCTTTAAGGACATATGGAATGATAGAGGGATCTAGTCCTCCTTGCAATAGGCATTTCCACTGACCCCACTACAGGTGTTGTCGCCAGCATGTCCCCAGCGACACCTCACTAACCTACTGTTATTGATAAAATTCAAGCATGGCATCAATATTATGAAGCGCTTGAGAACACGATGAGAGAGTTAGTTGAAACCATTAAGGCATTGACTTAGGCACAAACCTAAAGCTCACGAGAGTAGGTTGGGGGCATTATGCAGAAAGAAGCTCTCTAACAACCATAGGAAGAAGCTCAGGAAGAGAGGCCAACTAGGGAAGTACTTTAATGCACTCATTCAACTCGCTCTACCAACTTATGACCAAGGTTCGAGGTCTATCAAGTTTAAGAGGATGATGAAGGAGATCATCAATAACATCAGGGCTTGCATTGAGCTAAAGGTTCAAATAGGTCTAATAAGAGATATGCTTTAAATCAAAACTCACCAGGCCACGAGCAAAGAAAACATAGAACCTTAGATCACCATTCCCATAACAAGAAGAGGAGTTAGCCATCTTCCAATTGTCGGTCTGAAGCTTAGGACCATATAGTAGAGGAACTACTTTAGAGGATGGAGCAATTAGAATAATGTCCTCGAGCTCATGACCACCAAGATCGCTACAAGGAAGGACATCATTCACTAGGGAGGTCAAGAAAGAGCCTTTCTCTCATAGGTTCAAAATTCCTGTTATCCCACAATATTATGGGGATAGTGACCCGTACTGCCACCTGGATGCATTCAACGTGCAAATGGATATTCAAATGATCAATCTATTGGTCAAGTGTCATGTCTTCCCAGTCACTTTAGGAGACACACCCTGAACATGGTTCAGAAATCTAAAAGCTTACAGCATTGACGGTTAGGAAGAATGCCAGAGGAGATTCATCAACCAATGTATGGCACTGAGTAAGTAGCTCGCACCACCTCACCACCTAATGAAAGTCTTTCAACAAAAGAATGAATCACTGAAAGACTACATAACTCGATTTAGACATGAAGTTAGTAATATTGAGAATTCTTTAGAAAAAAGCATCTTGACAGTGATCTCACCAGGATTTTGTAAAGATGAAAAGTTATATGAGAGTATATATAAGTCTCAGATGAAAGACTTGGAGAAATTCTACGAATGAACTGCCAAAAAGATCAGATGGGAGGAAACCTTTGGCTCTAAGTCCAAGGATGAGGCAAATAGCTCTAACCAGAGAAAAAAGAGGGGTAATGCTAGGAACAGGAAGGAGGGTCAGGATGATGACCTCGAAAATCAGGTTGCGAAGAAGGCCAAGAATGAATGATCTTAGTATAAGGGTCACCATGACAGCTATAGCATTTTATCAAACACTTCAATAAGGATCTTTGCTATATAGAAGGATAGGAAGGATTTTGTGAAACCCAACCCCATAAAGACTCTTAACCAGTTCAAAAACAAGAATAAGTATTGTGCTTATCATGATGAAGTTAGGCACAACACTTTAAAATGTAGGAGCAACCTACCAACAATTGATGAATATGATGTTTAAGGAATAGATCGAAAAAATAATGAAGGTTTACATAGATGATATGTTGATGAAGTTTGAGTAGGTCACCAACCATATCCACAATCTGGGGGAAATGTTCTAAATTTTGAGGAAGTATCAAATGAAGCTAAATCCACATAAGTGTGCATTTGGGGTGGCTTCAAGAAAGTTCCTTGAATTCATGGTCAATAACAAGAAAATTAAGGCGAATCCAAAGAAGATCAAGGTGTTTATTGATATAAGGTCCCCTACTAGGATCAAGGATGTACAGAGCCTTAATGGCTAGGTTGCAGCACTCAACATATTCATCTCTAAAGCGATGGATAAATGCATCCCATTTTTCGATGTGCTAAAGAAGGCAATATAGTTTGAGTGAACTGAACAGTGTAAGGTCACTTTCCAATAACTAAAGCAATATATAGGCTGATCTTCTCTTTTATCCAAACCAAGGGAAGGTGATAGGTTTATTATTTACCTAAGAGTATCCCAGCATGCACTTAGTGTAGCACTGGTACGAGAAGAAGGTGGAGCTTAGTTCTCAATCTATTATGTAAGCAAGAGGTTACAAGATACTGAAACGAGGTGCATGCCGATGGAGAAGCTCGCTTACTTCCTCATGATAGCATCAAGGAAGTTGTAACCTTATTTCTAAGAACATACCATAGAAGTGCTCACACAATTTCTATTGAAGAAAATATTACAAAAGACAGATACCTCAGGTTGTCTCTCAAGTAGGTAATTGAGTTAGCTTAATTCGACATTGAATACAAGCCCAGGCCAACAATTAAAGGGCAAGCCTTGGCAGATTTTATTGTAAAATTCACAAGGCTAACAAAACAAGAGATAGAGGCCCCATATTGGGCATTATATCTCGATGGGTCATTAAGTGAGCAGAAGGCTAGGGTAGGAGTGCTTTTGATTAGCCCAGAGGGACACAAAATCCTTTGTGCACTATGATTTGCTTTTTAGGCCACAAATAATAAAGCTAAATATAAAGCATTATTAATTGGGCTCCATCTAACAAAGGAGATATGAGCTAAAAACTTAAAAATATTTAGTAACTCTCAACTTATAGTCTGCCATGTATGGGGGAAGTACTAGACAATGGGGTCAAAGATAGCCATCTACCTTTAGAAAGTTCATGAACTGCTTGTTTCTTTCCAGCGATATGAGACCAATTAGATTTTATGAGCTCAAAATAAGCATACATATGCGTTAGCTTGCTTGGCCATGACCAAAGATGTAGACTTCTTAGGGGCAATCCCAGTAAAGTTCATTTTATCACTAAGCATAGAGTAGAAAGATGCTGTAATGGCAATAGTCACAGTGTATGACTCACAGATGGGTCTAATCTTGGATTACCTATAGGATGGTAAATTACCAGAAGATAATATAGAAGCACAATGATTGCGAGCTCAAGCAGTTAGATATTACATCGATGATAACATGCTGTATAAGAAGGGATTTTCAACCCCACTCTTAAGATGTATAGATAGTCATAATTGTGATACCATCCTAAAAGATATCCATGTTTGCCATTGTGAGAATCATAATGGGGAGCTATCTTTAGCTTAAAAAGTACTTCGACAGGGATTTCATTGACTTATAATGAAACAGGATGCCATCGACCTCATTAGGAAATGTGACAAATGTCAAAGGTTTGTCAAGGTCCCACGAGCTCCACCAACCTACCTGCAACAGATGGTCAATCTGTGGCCTTTCACCGTCTGGGGCATGGACCTAATTGGACCACTCCCAACAGGCCATGGGAAGTGCAAGCATGTAGCCATGATTATCAATTATTTCACCAAGTGGGTAGAGGCAAATGAACTAATGAAAATATCTTCTTCCAAAATTGAAAAGCTTGCATTGGTTAATATTATTTACAAATTTGAAGTCCCTCAATAGATCTTAACTGATAATAGGACACAATTCAACAACGAATAATTCATTAGATTCTGTAATGACCTCAAGATTGTAAAAAGTTTCTCAGTGGTAGACCATCCCAAGCCAATGGACAAGTTGAGATTGTCAACAAGATTATCAAATAAAACTTGAAGACAAGGCTAGAGGTCAGGAAGGGAGCATAGGTACATAAGCTACAGAAAGTGCTTTGGGCTTAAGAACCATAACTCAAAGCACCACAAGAGAAACACCCTTCTTAATGGTGTATGGATCCGAGGCCATGATCCTAGCTAAACTTCAAGGAATTTCATAACAAAGGGCTACTTTCAATCTAGACGATAATGATCAACTGCTTGTTATAAATCTCAATCTTGCAAAAGAAACAAGAGAAATAGCTCACCTCAGAGTTGTAACTTATTAACAATGGATCGCAAGATGTTACAATAGGAAGGTCGAAGTTTGGCACTATAAAATTGGAAATCTCATATGTGCCTCATCCTCCTTGGAGCTCATTAGGCTAGTGATAGGATGTTAGGTCTGAACTGGGAGGGCCCATACATAATGAAGGAAGATTTAGAAAATGGAGTTTATCACTTAACAAGCATGAATGGAGCTAAAATGCCTCAAGCTTGGAACTTTGAACATCTCCACCCATATTATCAATGAACATGAGTTTGCTTATCTAATCTCCTAATCTAGTCTTTAAATTTTTATGACTGATTACTAATTTCTGAATAGATTTTTACAGAGTACTATTTGAAAATGACCTATCCTCCTTCTAATTGGGAAGTAAGCTATCGCCTTTTTAATCCGAAAGCTTGCACTTACCCTTTTAATCCAGAAAGGTCATTCAACTTGACGTATAAAGACTTGGCATTGCATGTGACCTATTCTTTAGCACTGCATACGACCTACTCTTTAGCACTGTATGCATCCTACTATTTGGCATCATATATGAACTATTCTTTGACACCACATTTGATCTACTCTTTTGCACCATATGCAACCTACTATTTGGCATCACATAAGGCCTACTGCTTGGCACCCTATGTGACCTACTATCCAGCACCACATATGACTTACTCATTGGTATCGCATACGACCTACTCTTTGACATCATATATGATATACTATTTGATACCGCATACGACCTACTCTTTGGCATTGCATGCAACCTACTTTTTGGCACTATATGTGACCTACTCTTTAGCATTGCTGTCACATCCCAACCTATGGAATGTGACCGGCGTAGGAAGTCTCCGGTAAAGCCTTCCTACAAGCCTAACCATGTAACACACATT
>JANHAO010017798.1:0-13850 GCA_026873985.1 Saraca asoca
ATACAAAACTTGAATATGTAATAATCACAGCTCAAATAAATCAGTTTAGACCCTAAGAAGCTTAGTGAGAGGACAATTAAATGATCAAAATATTTTGTTATTAAATTCCCCCACACTTAGCTTTTGCACTCCAGGGCAAAACATAAAAGTCAAAACAACAAAAAGGTTCAAGACTCTTTAGAATTTTTGAACAATGATGAGAACCTTATCACTAGCAAGGATGTAAGCAAAATTCATGACATACAACATCTTGAAGCTCATTCTTAAATTCAAGACTCAAACTAATTAGCAAAGTTATTTTAAAAGGTAAATCAACTTGGTGGACTTTACAAGATAAGCTCTCCTCACAACTCTCATTGTGTTTAGGATGAGAAAGTATTTTTCTCAAATTCTTTCCATGAAAATGCACTATCATAGGCTTGCTTATCATCTAATCTCCATTACTCAAATTACATGCATAACACAAATCATAAGGACTTCAAACAGTTGTAATGGGGCTAAAGGAAAAGAAGAAGGGGGAGGGATGTTATTGACATGGCAATTTTAAAATCTAAGAGAAGTATAAAACATTATAGCATAGACTCCACTTCTCTTTCTTTCTCTTTTCTACCATTGTTTTTCAAAATTATGCAGAGTTTTCTGCAGAATTTTTCCCTTTTTTTTTTTTACATAATTTTCTGCATTTTTCTCTGAAGAATTTTTTTCAGCATTTTTTTATGAGTCACACTTTGCCTTTTCACTCCTCTTTTAGCTCATTCCCATAAGTCACACTTTGCCTTTTCTTTTAGCATATTCCCCCCACACTTGGTTAAGAAGAACGGTTAAGAAGAAAGGTTGAATGGCTCAAGGGGGTTTAACATTAGTAAATTCATTGCAAGGTAAGCTAAAAGGAAAAGAATGGCTTAAACAAAAAAATGCCTTAATCATCTTCATGCATGCATGCTAATGTAATCTCAAAAAGAATTAAAGCATGTTCTAGAGCAACAAAGCCATGGAAGAATATTCATACACAAGGAGGAAGGAGAATCTATTAAGAATGTTTAACAATAGGCTAAAAAAACCCTCACAAGGTATATGTCTACCAAATCATTCTTCAAACAATTCAAATCTATCACAATGCTAATTAAGTTCAAGATCATTTATCTACACATGCTATGCAACCATAAAAATTACTTCCAACTCATTTGAAGCATAAAGAAACTCATCGTCTATGAAAAATAACAAGGGTAACAAAAATTCTATTTTTCTAGTTTTTTTTTTTCCAAAAATTATGCAAAATTTTTTGCATTTCTAGTTTTTTAGTTTTTGCATTGAAAAAAAAAATTGTTCTATAATGCAACAAAAATTCTAGTTTAGTTCAAATGAAAAATGACACTTCAAAGCAAAGCATAACAAACTTAAAAGTTCAAAACTCTCCCACACTTAAATTTTACATTATCCTCAATGTAAGCTCAAATTCAATATAGCACCATCAAAACAAATATGATCAGCAGAAAATCTAGGACAAGTAAAGTAACAGAGAGGGGTAAGAAACAACCTTATGTAATTGCAGAATTGATGTAAGAGGTTGCTTACAAGATGACATCCCACCATTTCCTCTTGAACTCCTTGATCTTGCGGATTAAAAAGATGTTCATCCAAGAAGTCATCACCAAAATAGGGGACAATTCAGCAGCTTTGTCAATTCTACTCAATTGGTCAGCCACCAGATTTTATGTTCCACCCTTATCCTGTATCTCAGTCAATCTCATGGAACAACAGCATCCATCCAATGATCCTCAATTTTGTTCTGGTTTCTTTAATAGAGAATTCAATAGGATGCGATACATGTATGAGAAAATTTGCAGACACTTCTCTTCTTATTCAGTAGTGAGATTCATAGCTATAATTACTAGCAACTTCTCATCTTCCTCCAAAAATGCATACTTGGGATGTTTAGGAGAGATTTCAACTCCAAACTAGATGGTTTCACTATGGAAGGAATCAAAGTGCTAGTGGACACAACTTCTATAGATTGAATTTTTGCACAATCAAGAGTTGCTACATAATTTGCAGCTGAGCCATCATTTTCTAAAAAATTCAGAAATTTTTGCACAAGCATTGCATGGCATAAGACCATCAAAACCATCACATGAATGGCAATAGACAGAATCATCAAAATCATGTAAATTAGAAAATTCAGCATTCAGCTCATCATCATAAGTATCCTCAACTAACTCAGCAAGTAAATTTATGCTAGAAGTAGAATGCTCCTCCATGGGATGCTCTATTGCTAGTTAGGGGTTAGTTGGCTCTTGTAAACTCTTCCTAGTTCTCAATGTAATGGTACTAACATTTGGATTTGGAATTGTTTAGGAAGGAAGTTGGACAAAACCTTGTTGTTACAATTGACTCAATGAGGAAGCTAATTGTCCATTTTGAGTCTCCAGGTCCTAAAGAGTGGCTTCTGTTCTTTGTTGGAATTGAATATTGTTGGTTGCCATTTTCTTCACAAGATCCTCCAATGCTAGCTCAGTTTTGCAGGTATTGGATCTTGTTGTTATTGTATGGGTGGCTATTGCATTTGCTACTGTTGGTACGGTTACTGGTATGGTTGCTGGTTCCTGTAATCCCTCCACCTAGGATTATAGGTACTGGAGTAGGGGTTATATCTAGGTTGTTATTGTTGCTGATATTGGGGTTTGCCAGGAAAAATGGCTACCACAGTAGCATGATGAGCTTGGGGGTCAGAAATTTTCTCTTGAAGTACAGGACAAGCATCTATTGGATGAGATGGACAAGTGCAAATGCTACACAATTTGGCAGGTCTTTGTGCAAGTGCTTTGTTGTTGCTGCTGTCCCATTACCATTTGTCTCACTAGGGAGGTTAACGCATCAAGCCTATGCTCCATCCTTTGTAATAGAACCATTTTTTTTAAAATTAATTAACTAGTCTTCTCCTAATCTTTTTAAGCACTTTCAGAATCAAGATCTAAAAGATTATGATAGAAAGAAGATCTAGTGATCATACACTACACATGCACTACACTAAATAGGTTGAAAAAGTGGTAGAAAGCTAAAAATACAATAACACAACAACAAAGGAAAAAATCACTCAAAACAACATTGGTTACCCTATCTACACATTTTTAAAAATTATGGGACCACCACAGCTTGAAAACTACACCTAAGGGGAACCTAAAAATAAAATTAAAAATCTTCAAAAATTAGAAAAGTGGTCTAAACACTGGAATTTGGCCAAACTAGGTGGGAGCTCCTGGTAGAGCATGAGCCTTGCTCAGAATATTGCCTTCTATCAACCCACCAAAAATCAGCTCAATCCGAGATGATTGGTCCAGCAAGGAGTAGTGCTACTATAAGTGAAAAACAAACTGAAACAGAAGAAATAGGGGAAATAACAGAAATAATAGGAACAAAAATAGAATAAAATGTTAGTGAGTTAGTACTTAAATATACTTTTAATGAGATTGATAAAATCAGAAATGATCCTTGGCAATGGCGCCAAAATCTGATTGACTATCGAGACCAATCAAGATTAGAAATTTATGAACCAAGCTACCTAAACTACTTATAGTATAGGCAATGCTGAGTTAAGTCCTTGGATCATTTTGGATGATATCAATCAGATTATGAGAAAGAAATGAGGGGGGTTGGCAGTAACTATACTAATAGCTAACACTAATGTAGAAACAAAAATAGAAGAAAGTAAACCAACCAGCCCAAGGGAATAAACTAAAATTGAGATTAATGTATCCTTGATCACTAAATATTCATCCAACTATTAATCATATATCCTGGCCTAAAATCATAACAAGATGCCTTGAAATGATTAATGAACCCTTTACTAGTTAAGCACCTAGCATTTGGTTTTAGCCAAGTAAACAACTTGTCAAAAGCTTGATAAATTACTTAGTTTTCATATCCTCTTCCTATAGGTGATCATTAAGTAACAATCATATTAATATCTAAACCAATTGAAGCCATCCAATTCAGATATCATAGTAAAAAGAGAGAGGAAAGGAGAAGAAATAACTAACAAATTGAATGTAGAATGAAATATCAAGATCTCAGCATTAATCTTCAAGTTTATCAACCTTTGGACTGATTACAGGAGTTTAGCCTTCTATGAATTGGAAGCACAAAAATGTAGAGAGAAACTAGAACCACTGAATGCTATAATGATAATATCTACAACATATATTCTCCTTTTGTATTTTCTACCCTCACACTCTTTTCACAAATACTGATAGGAAAGAGAAAACTATCTGCTAGTTAGTGGAGCAAGTAGGAAGTTAGTGCAGCCAGTTTTGCTTGTTGCCATTTTGTTGCTACCTATCTTTTTTACTTGAAACTCCAATTTCAGTCTACTTCTCTAACTTGGATCTAATGGAGTATGGGGTTGCCTTAGGGAATGGTCAAAGGGTTCAAGTTTTAGGCCAATTGGGGCCTAAAAGTTCAACTCTGTAGAGGCCTAACTTGCAGTAATTCTACCTCTATGTTTCAGCTCATTTTACATGCCAGTAATGATGTTTTCAACTTAGGAAGTATCCATAAGAAATGTAGCTTTATGTCTCAGCTTCCAATTGGGCTTAGTTTGACCTTAATTAAACCTCTATAACTCCAGTTATTGTCTAATGAGTGCACCAAGGTTGGGCTGCCAAAGATAGGTTGAGGTAGCATTTTAGTTGCAATTTAAGCTCCAAATTCAGATACCTAATTGTGAGATTTAGCCTTTGAGGACATGAAGGTTGTAGATCTCTGTCTTATCTTTCCTGTAAGAGAAGAATCATATTAATTGGATAATCGTAGCTCAAGTTATGATCAGAATACAGAAACTGCTCAAAATAGCCAAATACTGTAGTATTCTATATAATGCTCCCAATTGATACAGAACTTGAATATGTAATAATCACAGCTCAAATAAATCAGTTTAGACCCTAAGAAGTTTAGTGAGATGACAATTAAATTATTAAAATATTTTGTTATTAATATGCATAACATAAGATGCATGCATATTAGTTAAGTAGGTGGAAATATTGTCATGGTTATCTCTTGAAGCAAAGCATAGAGGAATTACCAAATTCTATCCATGGTATTAGGCATCTCGAGCAATGAGCCATATCATAGGAGTTCGATGGGAAAGGAAGTCTTTGTGTAGAAATAACACCATGAATTGCAGGGATGGCATGTTCTAGAGCAAATAGAGCTTGAGCTGCATGTTTATCTCTTGGAGCAAGAGAAACTGTAGGTATACCACAATCTAACAGATCACTACCCCAGCTAGCAACCTAAAGTAGTTCAAAGTTATTTAGATTAATTCAAACAAGTCTATGTCATCAAAAGATCTAAATCTACAAATCAAATTATTGGTTAATTGGTATTAAAATTTATTCATCTTTCAGTCAAGAATTACAATATAAATGTAACAAATGTGAACATAAAAGCATAACTCACCCCACAACTAGTATCAATTGCAATTTGCATCATCTTGTCTTTCATTTTTGGGATTAAAGCTTGCATTAAGTCAACATATTTATCAACACCATTGGGTAACATAGTGCCTCTACCAAGAAAGAGGAATTTTTCCCCTTGCTTTTGCAACTAATGTTAATTAGACTTTTTTTTTGTTAATCCAATCACACTAAACATTTCTGGAAACAAGTCCAAGACAAAATTTAAGAATCATCCAACATAAATATCAAGTGCAAGCAACATACAACAACTCAACATTATTAATATGAATTCACAAAACATATGTTATACTTGTTCCAACATTCATCTTTGCTCTTCGGCCATTCGATTGGAGTTTTATACCCATCTGAGCGAGGAACTAAGCATTCTTTCCTCTCAAAAATTGGCGGGCAATGGTGCTCCAACAACATAAGCCTATAGTTACCATACTTCCTCCAACTCTATAAAATTGCATGATGCTTAATCAACAAGGCAAGTTTTTTTAGCTGGGAGTGGGAATATAAACTGAATTACTAGTATTACCCTTGGATCTGTGCATGGAGTGTAGTATTGAAAGTCAATGTTGCATTTAGGGAACTTAACAAATTTGATTTGTAGAGGGGCTATTGGAGATTCCTTGGGCAATTCAATTGCCTTTTGAATGTTAATAGTCACAAATCTGTTCTTCTTAGAATAGAAGATTCCACCTTGATAGAATGAAAATCCACATAGCATAATGAACATAATTGCCACAAGGATAGCCCTGGTTTTCTTATCTTATGGGATTTTCAGTTTTCCATCTTTATGCTTCATGGTCTTGAAAATGATCAATTAAGTATCTGTAGCAATGCAATAAACACATCTTTAATTCGATGCAACTATGACATCTCCCTCTAATCACACCATTCATGATAATTCAAGCTTCACTTTGTTCTCCATTTCATGCAGAGATCCAAAAAAATTTCTCATCCTATTGTAGCACTAGGAATTCAAGTACCTCCCTTTGTATTCTGAAAAAATAAACATTTTCTAAATTATCAATAGATTGATGCTAAAATTAAGAAAGTATTTTCTAATTTGTCAAAATTCAAATGTAGCAATACCTACATTCTCAATAACATAATAGGTGAAGAAATTTTTTCCCAAAGACCAAACAAAGTGTCATAGTGAAGAAAAAATAAGTCACTTGAAAACTTGTAATAGGCAACTAATAACATCTACCATGGGATCTCCAATATTTCTTTCCCATTTACAGAACCAAACCAAGAATTCTCATTTACTATATTCAACTTTAGAAATCCACTCTATTTGAATCACAATGCTTGCTAGCAATCTAGTCACTCCAACTAGCTAAAAAAATCTTATAGATTTCAATCAAAGATAAAGCCACAAGGTTTAAAATAAAAACTATTGACAAAGCATCAATAGCCATAAAACCAATGCCTAGAAATGTCAACAAAAGATACTGATTTCAACGAGAAAAGTGGGGGGATCAATAGGATCAATGAAACAAAAACACAATTTCTCATATCAAGTTTTTTTTTGTCTTAGGAAATTTTGAAAGAGGAAGAAGAGGTCATAAATTACAGTTGGTCAAATATTCAATGTAAACCATTAAAATGACATTGTAATGTGTAAGCAAAAATCAGAGAGCTATAACCAACACTATCTACTTTTTTTTTTCAATGTCAAAGCAAACACTTTGCCTTTAAAATAATCACATGGCATTGGGCCTATAAAATCAATCCTGGCCATCCCTTTAAGGACTATACAACCCCTAAGTCTTAAAAGGTGAAGAGAAAGAACTAGATCTTACAACATTGTCATTCCATAGAAAAAAGAAAAAAAACATTACACCCACTTTAATCATTTCTTAACACATACAAAAAGTTTCTATTATTTTTTTTTTGTCAGCCAAGTTCTTTATGAGCCAATCAACTATTCTTCTTTACTAGTTATCACTGGCTACTTAATAGCAGAAAAAAAGTAAGAATAAAAAACCCAAAATAACACAGAGTTTTTCTTTAAATCTATGAATTCAATTGAAATTTTGCTAATGCAAAGTATATCAGACTGAAAGATATAAATTTTGTCTCAGAAAGAGAAATGAGCTTATGAATGAAGAATTTGAAATTAAAAAAAAACAAAAACTTTTTTTAAAAAAAAACCAAAAACCTTTAGATAAGTTTGGATAAGCATTACATACTCACCAGAAGATGCCTTAACAACTGCTAAATGGTAAATTGTCAAAAAAAAAAAAATATAGAGAATCCATAAGCAAATCAGATCTATGACACAAATGGAGGAACTCATAGCTACAAATCAGAGTTTGAGATTTCTTGTTCCAGACACATCTAATAGAAGAAGGGAAGATAAAGAAAAAAATAAAATAAGGGATTCTTTTAGGGGAATAGAGCAAATTGAAGAAGATAAGATGACATAAGCAAGAAAAACAAAAGAGAGAGAATTAGGAGCATGCCTTTATATATCTAGCTTAGCTGTGTGTATATGTATCTATTCGGTTTCTCTCTCTTGCTTGAGCCTCAAAGGAAGAACTTGAAAATGTCAAAATTGGGGAAAGTAGTTTGAAATATTTCTCTCTAAGAGAAGAGAGAGAAAGAGGAAGAGAAGGTCTAAGGCTGAAGAGCTTAGACCATGAAATGAAAGGGTTTTTTGAGTTGTAGAAAGATTTGCAAAATGTTTTGTAGCTAGGGTTACAAAAGCCTAGTAAAAAATGTCTTCTTTAATAGTGGTGTAGTTACTGATGATTTGTTAAAAAACCACTGCTAACATTTTACACTTCAACAGAGTCAAACCTGAGTCCCTTTGGTTAGCCTTGTCTTTAGTCATGGTTTGCTTAAACTGTTGCTAATGAACCACCACTAAAGATAATTATTAGCAGCAATTCAGCAACACTACCATTAAAAAATCACTTCCAACATAAATCCATGTCTTTAGTGGCAATTTAGACAAACCGCCACCATTGAACCACTGCTAAAGACCAATTTTGTAGTAGTAAGAATCGTTCATGAGTTTATAAAGTTGAAACCACCTTGATATGCCAAAATAGATCCGTCCATTAACTTGTATCAATTTCTTGATCAAATTAAAGGTATGGTAGGATGTTGCAATGTCCTAAACTTTTATTAATAGAATTGGTAGGGTATCAGTTAAATGATTTGGCATATTATTGGTACATAGGAGCTATCAAGGGGTAAGCTATCAATGCCAAACCTTTAACTTGGGTGATGTTCCAAGAAACCTTCATTGATCGATTTCTTCCTCCTAGCATCTGACAAGCGAGTGTCTAGAAGTTTAAAAATTTGAAACAATAGAACCTATCCATAAGTGAGCATGATGCCCCAATTTACTCAACTTTCATAATGTGCTACTTATTTGATTCCTAATGAAAGTATGAAAGTAGAGAGATTTTTTCAAGGACTCTATAATTATTACTTTGACTATGTCAAAGTTGATGCAAACATGATGTACTAGCAAGCCATGAACCAAGCCTTGCGAGTCAAACTAAGGTGTAAGAAGCATCATGAAAGGGAAGTGTCCCATAGTAATAAGAAAAGAACTCAGCTTAAGGGAATTGGTGTTGCACCAAGCAAAAGATTAGTTTCGACTCATAGAATGCCACCTAGTGGGTGGAGAGGGAATTTTATTGGACCACCCTAATCACAAAATTTGATCATGAGAAGAAATATTGGAGGTTAATCAGTTTCAACTACTTTTGTTCCATTCCTTCAAAAAAAAAAATACACCCCAGAGTTTGGGGAATTTTAATGCTGACATGCCATGATGTAAGGTTTGTAATACAAATCATTATAAACCATGTAAAAGGGATTTGAGGGGCTATTTTTGATATAGACAACCTGAACATAGAAAACAAAATGCCCTATAAATGCAAATGCTTTAGGATGTGTTGCAAATTATCAAGCTTGATCATAAAATGATCCAATAACACATTATGCTACTTTAGTTAGGGCACTAACTATGATTGGCAGGAATGATGGAAAAGGTAATTAAGGGAAAAACCCTGGTAAAGCTATAACAAGAGTTTACAAGCTCACCAAACAAGAGGCCTAGGTGTTGAATGTCGTAGTTTCAGGCACTTTAAAGTTACATGATTCGTAAGCTCGCCTATTATTTAACCCTAGAGTTGCTCACTCTTTTATTACAAAGGAATTTGTTGCTTCATGAAATGAATCAGATGAACTAATGGAATCAACGTTAATAGTAACAAATCTAATTGGCAAGACCATTCCAGTCAATTGTTTGTTTAGAGACTGTGCCATGATGATAAGAGACAAACAAGTATTCATAAATCTAGTCGTGTTAGATATGGTTGATTTTGACATAATCCTAGGTATGAATTGGCTTTCTCAGCACCATGTGTGCATGAATGTTTTTGACAAGGTGGTTACTTTCCATATGGATGAATCTTCTACTATAGTGTTTTAGGGAGAACGGGTGGTTGAGATAGCTAGTTTGATTTCTAGTGTGCAAGTTAGGAAATTGCTAAAAGGGGGTGCACAACTTATTTAGCTATGGTGAAGGACTTAAAGCAATCTATTCCAAACATGAGTGAGGTTTCAGTGATATGTGAGTTCCTTGACATATTTCCTGATGATTTACCCGAATTACCACTAGATAGGGAAATCGAGTTTATGATTGATCTAGTACCCGACATTGTATCTATCTCTATCTTTCCTTATCATATAGCACCAATAGAGTTAAAAGAATTGAAAATTTAGCTATAAGAATTAATTCATAAAGGCTTCATTCACTTGAATATTTCACCATAGAGAGCGCTTATGCTCTTTGTTAAAAAGAAAGATAGAACACTACAGTTGTGTAATTGTTAGTTGAGCAAGGTGACTATCAAGAATAAATGTCTCCTTCCCCATATTGATGATTTATTTGATCAATTATAAGGGGGGAGATATTTTCAAAGATAGACTTGAGATTTGGGCATCATTAGTTGAAGATTCATAAAGAAGATGCACCCAAGACTGCTTTTTATACACATTATGGGCATTACAAATTTCTCATAATGTTGTTTAGGTTAACGAATGCCCCCAACTACTTTTATGAACTTGATGAATCAAATTTTTAGATTATTTTTAGATAAGTTCATGGTCATGTTTATTGATGATATTATGGTATATTCCAAAAGCAAGGAAGAACATGACCAACACTTGATAATGGTGTTACAGACTGCATGGGAGCATAAGCTTTATGCAAAATTTTTCAAATGTAAATTTTAGGCGACCAGTGTCAGGTTTCTATGTCATGTAGTGTTGTAAGAAGGAATACGAGTTGATCTTTAAAAAGTAAAAGCCACATAGAATTGGCTTATATCCATGACAGTTATAGAAATATGAAGTTTCTTGGGATTAGTTGAATATTATCTGAAATTTGTCAAGGATTTCTCCATGATTTCTATGCCATCGACTAAGCTAGCTCAAAAAGGAGTGTGATTTGAATGGACTCCTACATGTGAAGAAAGCTTTCGATAGCTATAAAGATGCTTGATGATAACCTTAATATTGTCTTTGCTATTTGGATCCGGCGGCTATGTAGTGTATTGCAATGCTTCACAAATTGGACTTTAATGTGTGTTGATGCAAAATGTAAGAGTAAACACATATGTGACATGACAAATGAAGACACTTAAGTAGAATTTTCCTACTCATGATTTGGATATGGCAGTCATAGTTTTTTCCTTGAAGATATGGGAATCCTATTTGTATCTAGAAACATGTGAAATTTATAAGGACCACAAAAGCTTGAAATATATCT
Source organism: Saraca asoca (assembly GCA_026873985.1). Lineage (NCBI taxonomy): Eukaryota > Viridiplantae > Streptophyta > Magnoliopsida > Fabales > Fabaceae > Saraca > Saraca asoca. The sequence goes on from JANHAO010017798.1 coordinate 11,260, forward strand.
TCTAATAGAAAGATCTTAATCTTTGACAGTGAAGGCAAATGGATCTAGTAAAAGACTATAAGTGTTCAATATTATATCATTCCAGTGAGGCAAGTATGGTAGCAATTGCGTTAAGTCACAAATTAGCAAGTGGTTTAGCTTGTCTTCTTTCTAAAGAAGAATAGTTAATGTGTTTTTACCTAAAATTTGAGAAGCTTGGCATATAACTAGAAGTTCCATATCAAACCTTAATTTTAGCCTACATGGCGATATAATTGGTGATGATTGATCTAGTTAAGGAAACTCAGAAACAAGACCCACAATGTATGATTCTTAGATAGAGGGCAAAAGTAGAACCAAACTTGAAATTTAAAGTTGACGAGATAGGAGTACTTAAAAAGGAAGGACAATTAGGGTTTCCCTCTAGTGCTCATGGTGATTTGCTACATCAAGCTCATAACTCATCATATAGAATGCACCTGGGAGTGTCTAAGATGTATCATGATTTGAAAAAGGTATTCTATTGGGAAGGAATGAAATGAGATGTTCTTGAATATGTGACTAAATGTCTTATATGTCAATAAGTGAAGGCAGAACATGAACATTTGACATGATTGCATCAATCTATCAAAATTCTAGAATAGAAGTGGGAGAGAATAATAATAGGCCTTTTTAGTTGGATTGCTAAGGTTGCCAAAAGGCTATGATTCAATTTAGGTTATCATTGATCACCTAACCAAATCGACTCATTTCTTGAAAGTCAAGATGACTTACGTAACTGCTCAATAGGCACAAATGTACTTTGATCAAATAGTTCCTTTACATGACTTGCTGTTGATGATCATTTTAGATTACAGTACTCAATTTACTTCTCACTTCTGGCAATCATTTCAACAAGTGTTAGGTACTCAACTATGATTTAGTATGACTTTTCATCCATAAACAAATGGTCAATCAAAGCGAATGATTCAGATTCTAGAAGATATGCTTTGGATATTCATAATGGAACTTGAGGGGAGTTAGGAAAAGCATTTTTCACTTATTGAATTTGCCTACAATAATAGTTATTAATCTAGTATCCAAAAGACACAATTTGAGGCATTGTATGGAAGGAGGTGTAAATCTCCAATAAGTTGGTTCTAACTCAAAGAGGCTAAGTTGTTAAAAGCAAATCTTATAGCAAACACTATTGAAAAAGGTGCAAGTAATTCATGATTGAATGAAGGTGGATCAAGACCGGTAGAAATTGTATATGAATAAGAGAAGAAGGGAATTAGAGCTCAAAGTTAACAATCAAGTGTTTGTTAAAGTATCTCCTATGAAAGGAGTCACGCGGTTTGGTAAAAATAGAAAATTGGTGCAATGATATGTTAGATCATTTCGAATTATCAAGCGTATAGGAGTTACAGTGTATCAATTAGAATTGCTAACCGAAATGCAAGGAATCGACTCGATATTCCATGTTTTCATGCTGAGGAAATATGTTCAAAATAAATCTTATATAATCATGGAGGAACTGCTCCAAGTAGACACCACATTGACCTATGAAGAGCAACTTGTGATTGTTCTTGATCAACAAATTTGGAAGTTAAGATCAAGAGAAGTTCCTATGGTCAAGGTGTTATGGGGACGACATGATGAGCAAGAAGCTACATAATGTACAAGAAAAGTACCCCCAATTATTCGGTAAGACCACATACAAGAATATTTAGTATAAGATGTTATTCATCAGTGTAGACTCATTTTATTTAACTTACCATCATTGTTTAGAATTCAAGAATGAATTCTTTTAAGGAGGAGAATCGTAATACACTGTTGATAACTCTATGAAAATATAGTTATCTTGATATTCCTAGACTTAAATTATTAAAGTATGAGAGTGATTTCTTTTAAATAAGTCCTTGTTCTAGGTATCTTTGTAATTCTTTCTAAAGTGTTTTCATTGTTAATTATGAAAATTTTGGTTTTGTTTATGGAGGAAATGAATTGAATTAATTTGTGTTTCATTTTAGATGCTAAAGTCCAAATTGTGGCTAGAAAATGGAGAAGAAAGCTAGAAATTTGAAAGAAGAGGCAACAAGGATAGCATCCCATTTTTTTTACTGCTATAACTTCACTCTCTTTTACCATGAGGATAGCTTTAATTCTTGGAGGGTAAAATGTTGAGAAAAAGGGAGAAAAAATGTGGCATGACAGCAACAATCTTAGCCCATTTTTATGCCCAAAAATGTCACCCAATTGGAGCCAAAAAGGGTGAACTCATCAGTTGGTTTTAAGGAAGTTTCTAGCCCATTTTTGGAGCCCGAAACATGTCACTTAAGTGGAGGTAGCAATGGAGAAACTTAGCCAAAGAATTCTGAACCAATTCATCCCATTTTTGATGCTCTAATCATTAGTCTTACAAGGAAAACGTGAGGCCTGAATGCTTACGTTATTTTTGCTGCTTGAAATTAAGAAGAAAAGGAGTTGAGCTAGCATGAAGGCAGCTAGTAGAGGAAGGACTGATAACTCTATGAAAATAGAGTTGTCTTAATGTTCCTAGACTTAAATTATTGAAATATAAGAGTGATTCTTTGTAAATAAGTCCTTGTTTATAGTTATCTTTGTTAATC
>JANHAO010017799.1:0-13836 GCA_026873985.1 Saraca asoca
TATTTTACCAATGTAAATCATGCACAAAATTAATAAATCTATTGACATAGAACTTACTTGTGGGCTAAAGTCCTAATTCAATTAGATTTATTTAGCTGTTGGATAAAATTATTAAATTATGTTCCTTTCTTTAATCCTTGTGGGTAAATTAAGAAATATAATTTAATATTTTATCCTAGTTAATTATATTTAATACAATAAAAATTCTTGTAGGATAAAATTTATTATATTAAGTATAATTAATTATAATAAATGTCTTTAGATACATGTGATTCTAAACAAATTAATATATAATTTTGAATAAACATGAACCAAATTACAGTAATTGACCGAACTATGCATATCATATCAAAAATAATACATAAACAATCAAAGTATGTAATTTTTCTTAAATTAATTTCCTTTGAAAATTATAATATTCACAATAAACAAAATTTATGAATTTTAATGAAATCTTTCATAAAAATATAATTTATGAAATTTTTTTTCAAAAAATACCCAAAATAAAATTCTGGAAAAATGAAAAAAAATTTTGGCCGATAAAACAACATGTTGCTTTGGTCCTGAACAAAACAATGCCGTGTTTTCTTAAATAGCAACCTGGATAAACGGTGCGTCATTGAGGTCATCCCCTACCTTAACGACATGTCGTTTCACTTAACCATGAAATGACATGTCGTTGAGGTCATCCTCTACCTTCGTTTGGGTTCTCTCGACCCGAAACAAACCCGGCCTAACCCGATAGCTGACCTAATTGATTTTAAGCATTTTTCACATCTGATCGATTGCTTTTAATGATAGAAAAGTTAGAAATTTTTAAACAAAATAATTTCTCAACATAACACTCAAAAACAAGGAATTCTATATGTAAACCAGAAAATAGGGTAATTTTTCAAAAAAAAAAATAGGAGCCTTTTCATCAAAGCAGAGGTACAAGATACTCTAATACCACATGTTAGTGTATTCTAAACACTTAAAGATAAAAAATAATAGCTATAGCGGAAGCTAGGGCAAGCTAGTTACCTCTAGCCATTGATGCTCGATTGCTGCTTCTCCTTTCTTTGCACACTGCGTTTGAGAGCTTCTAATGCTTTTCAATTTCTCAGAATGATGGTCGTTCTACTATATGGATAGATAGATAGCATTGGGAACTAAACACACTATTTATAGATCTTTTTAGCCCATCACTAAAGCTTTATGATTTTTTCAGTTGTTTAGGAGTTATCTGAACCAACTGCAAATCCTAATCCTTTTGACATTGCATATTGGCCAAAAAAATAGGAGATAAGGTTTGCTAACTATCTTGTTCAAAAATTTCTGACAATTTGTTGCACTGGTCTAGTTATTCAATCCTTACTAGTGCAATGACTCTACCTTATCCTACAACATTGTGTATCATTTCATGTCTTACATACATAATCAAGAGTTGCATCATATAATCATTCATTGTAGTGATTATAATTTCAACAACAATTATAACTTCACAATATCGCCTTTCCATAATCACAATCATTCATGACCATTGCAATACTTTCTTAAGTCATATTTGCATTTTCTTCTAAACTTATTGTTTAGAAATTATTGTATGTGCTTCCATTATATTCATTAATGTTAGTTTATAAACCATTCCTTTAGGATATTACATTTGCCATATATATATATATATATATTTAATTAGGCTTTCTATGGTTTTGAGTCAAAGAAATATAGTGTAGATTCAAGTAAGGAAAAAAAATGGGACTAAACAAATTGAAATTTCTTTTTGCTGAAATTGTGATTAGAATCGTAAGTAGAATTGCCGAAGAAAATTGAGCATGATCGCAATTAGAATTGGAAAACTTATTTGTGAAAAGCTCGATTTGACTCAAGAAAATGTAGTTAGAAATGCAAGTTTCTTTGCCAAATTTTGAAAACTTTTGGGAAGTTCAATTTCAAATACAATCAAAATTGTGATCAAAATCAAAAAAATAAAGTAAGGTTTTCAACTCTTAAAATTCTAGTTCAAAATTTGATTCTTATTGATCAAGGAAAACTACTAAGTTTCTGTGAAACATGATCATGGGGTTTAGTTTAAAATGGTGCAATTTGACTCACACATACAGATTTTACATATTAAAAGTAGAAAATAGGGGAAACTATTTCTAACACAAAGACATACAATAGGATCTTATTATCCTATGTCTTTGGAAGCATAAACAAACATAAGCTTAGCTATTTCAACATCATACTCATTAATATTCCAACAATCCACTAAATCATCAAGTTTCATCATATAATCATAAACCCATTTTTACTAACTTGCACCACAAATCAATAGATTTCAAGCAAGAATCATGTCATAATTCATAAGAATGGTAAGTATCACTCACTTCAACAGCTTGAACACAAGAAACTGCAAATATTTCACCAAAATCTTCTAAGCTCTTGAAAATAAAAAATAAGACCATATTAGCTTATAATCCTTTTTTCACAGATTTATCTCATTAACTAATTGTATATGATTAAATTATGATTCCTATATCATGAATAAAGCTATATTTAACAAATTGGAGCTCCAAAATATCAGAAAATTTGGTTTAGTGATAGAAAACTTAAAAAATTCATAGCTTAAGTTATATTCAATGAATTAATATGATTTCTATGTTAAAATGAAGATGAAAAAGAGAGGATTTAGTAATAAAAAGCTAAGAAAATAACAAGAAAGATTAAGAGCTCACCTAAAGAAAAAGAAAGTGAAGGTTTAGAGAGAAAAAGTAAAAAATTGTAAAGCAAGATGAGATAAAGTTTGCACGACTTCCTTTAGGCTGAAGCCAAAGAAAAAGAGAAGGGAAGTTGGTTAAACGAGGGGTATTTTGAAAAAAAAAAAGTGAACTTCTCATTATTTACAAGTTGACCATTTTCTTTTTGAATAATTTATCTTTTTTCTTCTATTTTGAGCTCAAATTTGACCTCAAATTTGACAGACTTATCAATTTCTAAATATCTCAAAATTTTAATACAAATTAATTAAATTAATCCCCTTCATAATGATTATGATTTTATGCTCACTCAATATCTGTAACCCTATTTCAAATTTCTGAAGTTTTCTAGAAATAGAATTTCAAAATTACAAATTTTGTTCCTTGATCATTTTTTATCACCTTTTTTTTTTTATCTTGTAAGGACTTCTAAAAATCAATTTCTATTATTTCTGGGTTTTCTCTAACTCAAAATTTATAGTTTCAAAATTCTCACAAAATTTTAAATTCTTTTTTTTGTCAGATGTTTCTGATAAGTCATTTTAGTTCTAAATAAAGTTTGGTAATTTTGGGATGTTACATATACATATATCCATCTGTTGGAGGTTTATGCAACATTGTCATCATCATCAGCATTATTATTATTAAGAAAAATATATTGGAGATAGGTGCTCGACGACTGTTGAGATTGATAAAAATAATAATATTGAACCATCTAAGCTAGAAGTTAGGGTGAGGTCAGGTTGATTACACAAAAATCAGAGGTGAAAAAATGGGGGGGGGGTTGAATATCTAATTATAACAAAAATTAAAATAAATAGATTAAATGCATAACAAAATAGAATAAAAAATAAAGGAAAATCAAATAGAGAAAAGCTCAATCCAAGAATTCTTGCAACTAATTTAGTTATTGATCCTTGACACTATTGTTTGATTCCTATTTTGAACACTTAGCTGTAACATCTTGAAATTACCAAACTTTATTTAGAATTAAAATGACTTTTAAAAAAAAAACTAAAAAAAAAGAGTTAAAAAATTTTCAAGAATTTTGAAACTATAAATTTCAAGTTACGGAAAATCCAGAAATAGTAGAAATTGATTTTTAAAAGTCCTTAGAAGATCAAAAAGGTGAACAAGAATGAAAATTTTTGGAAATTTGAAATAAGGGTTATGGATATTGAATAAGCATAAAATCACAATCATTATGAAAGGGATTAATTTAACAAATTTCTATTAAAATTTTAAGATTTTTAGAAATTGATAAGTGCATCAATTTTGCGTCGAAATGGAAGAAATGAGGGAAATTATTCAAACAAGAAATAGTCAACTTATAAATAGTAAGAGGTTGACTTTTTCCCAAAATACCTCTCCCTTAGTTGACTTCCTTTATCCTTTTCTTTGGCTTCAGCCCAAAGGAAGTCATGCAAACTTCATCTTGTCTTCCTCTACAAGTCTTCACTCTCTCTTCAGGTGAGCTCTTAATCTTGCTTGTTATTTTCTCATATGTTTACTACTGAATTCTCTCTTCTTCCTCTTCGTTTTGATATCAAACTTTTATTGATTCATTGAATATAACTTGAGTAATGAATTTTTAAAGTTTTCTATCACTATTCATGTTATAGCTTTATTCATGATATAGGAATCATAATTTAATCATATAAAATTGAGAGAAACATATGGAAAAAGGATTAGAAGCTAATATGCTCTTATTTTCTATTTTAAAGAGCATAGAAGATTTTAGTGAAATAGTTATAGTTTCTTGTATTCAAGCTATTGAGGTGAGTGATACTTACCATTCTTATGAATTATGGCATGATTCTTGCTTGAAATCTGTTGATTTGTGATGCAAGTTAGTAAAAAAGGTTTGTGATGATATGATGAAACTTGATGATTTAGTGGATTGTTGGAATGCTAATGAGTATGATGTTAAAATAGCTGAGTTTGTGTTTGTTTATGCTTTTAAAAGCATAGGACAATAAGATCCTATAGTGTGTCTTTGTTTTGGAAATGGATTCCCCTATTTTTCTATTGTTAATATGCAAAATTTGATTGTGTAATTCATATCGTACCATTTTGAATTGAACCCTCGATCATGCTCATAGAAATCTAGTAGTTTTTCTTGACTGATTTGAATCAAAATTTGAACTAGAATTTTACGAGTTGAATCAACCAACCCTACTTTGTTTTTCAATTCTTATTGCTTTTGAAATTGGATTTCCCAAAAGTTTTCAAAATTTGGCAAGTAGACTCACATTTTTAATTACATTTTCTTCAGTCAAATCGAGCTTTTCACAAATGAATTTTCCAATTCTAATTGTGATCATGCTCGATCTTCTTTAGCGATTCTACTCACAATTCTGATCGTACTTTCAAAAAAAAAAAATTAATTTGTTTACTCCCATTTTTTTCCTTACTTGAATCTACACTATATTTCTTTAACTAAAAACCATAGAAAGCCTAATTAAATATATATGGAAAATGTAATATCCTATGGGAATGATTTATAAACTAACATTAATGAATATAATGGTTGTACATACAATAATTTCTAAATAATAAGTTTAAAAGAGAATACAAAGATAAGTTGAGAAAGCATTGCAATGGTCATGAATGATTGTGAGTATGGAAAGACTATATTGTGAAGTTATGATTGTTATTGAAATATCACTGCAATGAATGATTATATGATGCAAATCTTGATTATATATGTGAGACATGAAATGATACACAATGTCATGAATGATGATGAAATGTGTTGATATGAAAGTGATGAGATATTCATTATGAGAATGGAATGATTGAATACCTGACAACCTTTAAGGCTTGATATGAGAATGATAAGTTACGATGGAAATTATGAATTGGATTCTGGATTTGTGCATTCCAAGATGGCAGAGGGGTATTGTTATGGGTATTTTTGGAATCGCATAAATGGGCTGATAAAAGCCCAATGGATGGACTCGACTAATAAGGGCCTATCTCACCTAGGATTGAGGTTGTTAGACTAAGACATTAGGTTGCTAAATATGAGCTAAGTTCACCAGTCAAACATGGGTCAAAATAGCTACCTCAAGTCATTGAGAGTAAGGTTAAGCTCGCAGATCAGAGCACGTATCCATAACTAACAATTCAGGAAGATTCGTTCAATTTCCTACTCTAATGAGAGTTTGTAATAACCATCAACCCTTATCTATTATGCAATCTTAATTAAGTCATGATACTTATCAATTTACATTCAAACTATAACCACCCAACCATTATAAAAAGGGGATGAAATCATTGTACATGACACATTCAATCATCAGATACAAAACACTTAGCAAAGAGTAATAAAAGTCGTGGACATAGGGGTCAAACTGACTTTAGCCAAACTATGTTAAAAACTTCTGGTGTCTCCCTATTCTTCATCTCTCTTTCTTTCTCTTTTACATTCAATTTGCAATTTGGGGTCTTGAAATTGAGCTGACCGAATTCGATTGTCGACATTTTGGTGCTAAATGGAGGGCCTTAAACTGCATTTCCCTTAACTTTTCGATGGCTAGAGGAAAAACTACTAGGAGTTTAGATGCTACAGTTGGACAACCAGATGGTTACATGGAATAATAGAGGGATCCAATCCTTCTCACGGTAGGCACTTTCGCCATCCCCACCATAGGTGTTGCCGCCAACATTCCCCTAGTAGCCTCATAGCAACCTAATATTATTGATGGAATACAAGCATGGCATTAGTGTCATAAAGCATTGGAAAAATGATAGGAGAGATGGATGAAGCGGTTAGGGCATTGACTCAAGCACAAGCCTAGTGCTCACAAGAGCAAGTTGGGGGTGCTACACAGAAAGAAGCTTTCCAATAAACATGAGAAAGAGCTCAGAAAGAGAGACCAACCAGAGAAGTACTTCAGTATAACCATTTAACTTGCTCCACCAACTCATGGCCAAGGTCAGAGGTCCATCAAACTCGTCAGGAGAATAAAGAAGATCATCAGGGACATGAGGGCTCACGTCGAGCTGAGGGCTCAAATAGGACTAATCGGAGACATGTCTTGGATAAAAACTCACCGTGCCACAAAAAGAGGAGGCATAGGACCTCAGATTGACACTCCCACTACAAAAAGAGGAGCTAACCATCTTCCAGCCATCGGTATGAGGCTCAGGACTATATGGTAAAGGAGCTGCTTCAGATAATAGAACAGTTAAAACAACACCCTCGAGCTCATGACCATCGAGAACGTTATGAGGAAAGGACACCGTTTATTAGGGAGATCGAGAAAGAGCCTCTCCTTTATAGATTCAAAATTCTCGCTAACCTATAATACAATGGGGATAGTGACCTGTACGATCACTTGGATGCATTCAATGTATAAATGGTTCTTCAAATGACTAACCTTTTAGTTAAGTGCTGTGCGTTCCCAGCCACTCTAGGAGACATACCCTGAACATAGTTCAGGAACCTCAAAGCTTATAGCATTGATGGATAGTAAGAATGATAGAGGAGATTTATCAACCAGTAAAAGGTGCTGAAAAGGCAGCTTACACCACCCTGCCACCTCGTAATAGTTTTTTAGCAAAAGAATGAATCACTGAAAGACTACATTACCCAGTTCAGACATAAGGTCAGTAATGTAGAGAATCCCTCAGATGAGAGCATCTTAATAGTGATCTCAGTAGGACTCTGCAAAGATGAAAAGCTATACAAGAGCATATACAAGTCTTTGGTGAACGACTTAGGGGAATTCTATGAATGAGCTGCCAAAGAGGTTAGGTGGGAGGAAACACTTTGGCCCTAATCCTAAGGACAAGACAAATAGCTCCAATTAGAGAAAAAAAAGGGTAATCCAGGAACAACAAGGAGGGTCAGGATGATGACACTAAAAATTAGATCGCAAAGAAGGCCAAGAATGAATGATCTTAGTGTAAGGGTCGCTATGACAGTACAACATCTTATTAAACACTCCGGAAAGGATCTTTCTGACAAAAAGGGATAGGAAGGATTTCAGGAAGCCCAAATCCAGAAGGACTCCTAACCAATTCAGAAATAAGAATAGTATTATGCTTATCATGATGAAATCAGGCATAACATTTCAGAATGCAGGGCACTCAAGGATGCGATTGAAGGCCAAATCAAGAGAGGTCTCTTAAAGGATTATGTGGTGTGACATGCGAAACATCAACTAGCACAGTAGCAATGCCAATAAACTCCTGTGTAGGAAGAGGCACCCTTGGTAAGAACTATATTTACCATTCATGGTGGGCCTAACATTGCAAGCATTTCAAATAGATGGCATGAATGCTATGCGCGAGAAGCAAATCACATCCTATTTATGAGATAATAAATTCAAAGGTCCCACCAAGAAAGTAAGGATGGCCTCAGATAGCATCACCTTTCTAGATGAGGATGCATGAGGGATACATTCTCCCCCTAATGATGCACTAGTTATCCGAGCCAGGATTGGTAACACAGAGGTACGAAGAATTATGATCGATACAGGCAGCTCAGTGAACATCATGTACAATGGATGTTTTAAATAGATGGGTTTAAGCTCAGATCAACTGAAGCCTTCCCCAAAGCCTCTTTAGGGCTTTACAGGAGATATAACACTACCAGTAGGGTAGATCAGGCTTCCTATTACTCTTGGAGACTTGGGTCACTAGGCAACCATCTTGGCAGACTTTTTGATCATTGATTGTCCTTTAGCATATAATATGGTGCTGGGGTGACCTACAATCAATGACCTGGACATTATCACATCTACCAGAATATTTACTATTAGATTCTTGATCCCCAATGGAGTCAAATGTGTGCGAGGTGATCAGCACATAGCCCGACACTGCTACAAAGATGAAGTCAAGCTGGGGATAAGAGGGATGAAGGTTAATGAGATTTTTGTTGGAAAGCCATAAGATACTGGACATCTCTACCCAAATGATCTGTGAGTTTGAATATTGCTTATCTAGTCCTGTAACATTATTCTGAAATTAATAAGATTGTCCATGTTTTTAAATTTCTATGACTATTACTAATTTTTGAATAGATTTTTATAGAATTCTAACTTGAAAGTGAGCTATCCCCCTTCTAATTTAGAAGAAAACTATAGCCCTCCCAATCAGAAGTGAACACTTACCCTTTTAGTCTAGAAAGGACATTTAACTCAACGTACTTACAAAAACTTAGCACTGTATGCAACTAACTATTCAGCATCGCATACAACCTACTACTTGGCATCGCATGTGACCTATTATTCAGCACCACATGCGACCTACTTTTTGGCATCATATGCAAACAACTATTCAACACTGCATATGACCTATTATTTGGCATTGCATGTGACCAACTATTTAGCACCACATGTGACCTACTCATTGGCACTGTATGCAACAAACTATTTGGCACTCTTTACAACTTACTATTTAGCACTTTATATGACCTACTCTTTGGCATTGCATGTGACCAACTATTCAGCATCACATGCGACCTACTATTCAACACTGTATACGATCTACTCTTTGACACTGTATGTGACTAACTATTTGGCACCATATGCAACCTACTATTCAGTACCGCATATGACTTACTCTTTGGCACCGTATGTGACTAACTAATCGGCACCATATGTGACCTACTATTTGGCATCATATGCGATTTACTATTCGGCACTACATATGACCTACTCTTTGGCACTGCACGTGACCAACTATTTGGCACCACATGCGACCCACTATTTGGCACCATATGGGACCTACTATTCGGCACCGCATACGACCTACTCTTTGGTACCGTATGTAACTAACTATTCAACACCATGCAACCTACTATTTGGCACTGTATGTGACCTACTATTTGATACCACATACGACCTATTTTTTGGCACCGTATGTGACTAACTATTTGACACCATATGTGACCTATTCTTTTGCACCGCATATGACCTACTCTTCAGCACCACATGCGACCTATTACTTGACACCGTATGTAACCTACTATTCGGCATCGTATATGACCTACTACTTGGCAGCACACTCATGTGGCCTACTTAGACATCCATCTTGATAATGAAAAACTTACTGGTCAATTGACCTACTGAACATCCATTTTGATTAATGTTCGATAAGTCATGGTTTGTAGGAAGTCATGTCAATCCACATGTTATTATCTACAATCTACTAAATATCCAGCTCAATTTACATGGAAAAGCAAGAATAAAACCAAAATATTATTCATTAAAAACCTTAGTCAACAAGGTAAATTTACAAATGAAAGATTCAAAGATATAAGATCAAAATAGGCCTACAGTTATCATATCCTAAGAAGAAGGCTGGCCTTTAGAAGTTAAAAACTTAGAAAACTAGAGAAATAACCTATGAAACGAGCACATCATCCATCATATGGTCATCTGCCAGATTGCTCCCAAATTTCTCCTCATACTCTTCCCAATGAAGCAAAAGAACAAAGATGAAAAAACTGGATTATTCAGCGCCACCGTGAGGAAATAATCTAAGATTTGTACAAAACTTCTCAAAATCCTTAGAGAGGAATTATCCATAGGAATCTCTTATACAACAGGCCATACACACACCAAAGCACTTCATCTAAGATCTAAACTATCAAGAACATAGGGGGCTCAACCAACACACCCATCAAGTCATTCTAAGAAATGAGAAAAAGAGGTTCTCCTCACTTAATATAACTTGATTAGCTTAACTGTTAGTTCAGGAGACTGATCAACTACCCTTGATCTAATAGTCCAGCGAAAAGCGAGGCTTTATCATTGACGACTATGAAAAAATAGGTGCATTAAATGCAAAAATGATGACATGGGCAGGCACAAATGAAATGAAAGGACAAGACCCAAACGATGGCAAAATAGATCATAGTTAATAGCTTTTACCAGTGAACTATAGGTCCTAATCTGTAAATTGCACTGAGAGCTGGGGGCTAATATTGTGGGTATTTTTGAAATCACATAAATAGGCTAGTAAAAGCACAATAAACAAACTTGGCAAATAAAGGCCCAGCTCACTAAGGATTAAGGTCATTAGACCAAGACATCAGGTTGTTAAATACAAGCTAAGGTCACTGGTCAAACACAGGTCAAAGTAGTCACCTTAGGTCTTTAAAAATAAGGCTTAGCTTGCATATCAGAACACACATCCATAACCGACAATTCGGGAAGATTTGTTTAATTTCCTACTCTAATAGAAGTCTGTTATAATCATAAATCTTTATCTATTATATAATCCTAATTAAGTCATGATACTTATCGATTTACATTCAAACTATAACCCCCCAACTATTTTAAAAAGGGGATGAAATCGTTGTATATGACACATTTAATCATTGGATACAAAACACTCAACAAAGAATAATAAAAGCCATAGACGTGGGGGTCAAACTGACTTTAGTTAAACCACGTTAAAAACTTTTAGTGTCTCTCTATTCTTTCTCCCTCTCTCTTTCTCTTTTACATTTAATCTGCAGTTTAGGGTCTTGAACTTGAGTTGAGCAAATTCAACCATCAGTAGGTATAAGGTAAGCGTTGTAGGGAAAAGGCTGGGTTTGTGTAGGGATAAAGCGAGATTAGAATAACAAGGAGAGTTATAATTGAATTATGACTGTGCAAATGTTTTATATTATTGTTGCATGAAATGTTGAAATGTGATATCATGAAATTGATATACATCATGAATTTGAAATGTTGACATATGGTTATGAGAGTTAGAATTGCTCTAAAATGGCCTAATGTGTTGAGAAATATATAATGTGAATTACCTCAGTGGTAAGTCTTTGAATATCTAATAATCCTTTATGGAAATGATATAAATACTAATTATTTATTTATGATATGTACACATGTGTATGAATGTATGGCTCTTGTTGTGTGATAAATTCATATGTTTGATATGTATCTGTCTCATTAAGCCCCAAACTCATTACCCTGTAGATTATTTTCAGATACTCAAGAATTAGTAGCCAATCCCTTTATAGACAAGTAAGATGAATAATAACCTAATGGAAATTATGGCTGATATGTTCACCACCACAGTAGATAGTCCTCTAGGTACATATGAAGTCAAGATACATTATATAATAATTGTGAATATGGCCAACTATGAAGTACTACATGAGGTAGAAATCATTCCTCTATAACCCCCAAACATGTTACTAATTATGGTTGTGGGATGGTTTAATCCTTGGGGGATCCACCATCTAAGTTTCTTTTTTATGATCTTTTGAAAATGTATATAGTGACTATCAAAACCTTAGGGATAGAGTTAGTCTAACCTATTCAATTGGATCCATATATGCTATAGGTTAAACTAACTTTATTTTGCTTCATCCTTAAAGGAACCTGGGGTGTTGTAGAAGAATGTTAAGAAAAGCTAGCCTGAGAGATATAATTGTATTTTGAAAAGCTTGTGTAAAAGCAAAACTCTAGTGTCAATGAGTCATGTGCCTTAATGGGCAATGGCTCTATACATTATGTAGGTTTTAGTGTGTGTGTGTGTGTGTATGTACATATATATATTGGCGTTTTGTGATCACATGTGCTTTCTTCTCTTTCTTATTCATTCAATTTAAGTCATTTGAATAATAATGAAATTTAGCATGTTATGAATAAAATGAATTAGCGGAATTGAGATACAAACTGGTGATTATCAATAAAAGGATTGATATTCATGCCGATCATGACTAGGGGTTTCGGGTTATAACATTACCCAAGATACTAATTAAGCCCAGTTTTTAATTAATTCTTATTAATTTTTTCCTAAATTTGTTAACCAAGCCTAATACCAAATTGATTCTTATTGCTAAATTAGTCAAAGCCCAACACCTCAACTGATTTATCAATAACATTAAGTTTTGAAAATATCAAGGCTAATTATTTGAATTATCTCGGCAGCAACCTAGTTAATTATCCTTAATTCTCTAGGAGAATTGATTTACCCCAACAACAAATTAATACCCTATTGCTACCCCACAATCAAACAAGCACCAACAATGAAATTGCCTATAAAAATTTAGTTAGCATTAAATCACAATGAATAACTAATTAATTGGTCACCTTAATCACTCATCCATAGCAATTATAAGTGGAAAAATCAAATAATCAAATTAGGAATAAATTGGAATTAAGAGTAAGTCTCACAATCTACAAATGAATTAGTGCAGAAATTTCCTTAGATTGAGTTGAAGGTTTGCTTACACATTACCATAAAAATAAAAAGAGAAATAAAAAAAGAAGAGAAAAACTAATTAGGATTGCAGTCTTACCTTAGCAAAGCTTCTTTCCTCCCAAACTTAGAGATAATACAAAAAATGATCTAAAATTTATTACAATTGTGGCCTAACTAGCTATTTATAGGTTCATTGTGTAGGTCCTGAAAATATATATGTATATTGATATATATATATATATATATATCAAAGTGCTGAAAAATGATCTTACTCTTTTTACATTTGTAAATGATATACTCTTCTTTAAAAAATAAATTGGATTCTTTTTTAATTGCAAAAGCAGAAGTCTTAACAAAATTGTTTTTATATTTGGAAGTTAATTTGATGATTAAGATCTTAATTGGAATAACTGATTTGATATGATGTGAGATAACAAATTCAATTTGATAATCAATCAAGATTATATGAAAGTATATAAAAACAGATTAAACTGGAAAACAATTTCAATAATGCAAAAATAGTATTTTCAGTATATCAGTTCAGCATAGCAGAAATATTAAACCAATATAGTAGAATTATTATATTGTAGTAAAATTAAATTGCAAAATGTAAAGAAACAATAAAGAAACGATGAAGAATACTACAATTTTTAAAATGGTTCAACTTCACCTGAAATCACAGATAAAGTTTACATCCACTGAGTCAATGCTTAACCAGATGACTTCTTTTATTACCATAATAGGATTTTAACTGTTCTCCTAAACAGCCAGTTCATACAACAAGAATTTTATTAGGCTCTTGTAAAACCTAAAACAAAAAGATTTCATTGGGCTCTTGCTTAACCTAGATACAATAATTCTTCTATCTCTTCAAACTATGATTAACCTCATAACCTAGAGATTTACAAAGAATTCAATGTACTCT
>JANHAO010017800.1:0-13836 GCA_026873985.1 Saraca asoca
TTTAATAATTTTATTTAATAATAATTTATAATATAAATTTAAATTATAAAATATAATATATTTAAATATTAGTAAACTATCATTATATTTGTATCTATTAAATAACTACAAAATTAGTAAAATTATATTTGTCTTAACTGTGAAGGAATACTATATTTCTTTTAATTTGATAAGTTATCACATTAATATTTCAAATTAACTAAACTTATCATTTGAATTTTTTCATCTTTTTAAAAATATTTTTTTAATATATTAATACTCATGTGAATTTATATATAAATTATTTCATTTAAAAATTTTAAATTAATTATTTTATGTTAAAAAATTTAATTATTTAATTAATAAGAGTTAAAGCATTTATTATAACTAATATATCATCTTTAAAAAAATATGTATTTTAGAAATATTTTTATAAAATTTTAGAAATATTTTAAATTAAAATTATGATAATTACTCAAAAGTGATAAAAATTTCAAAATAAAAAACTATGAAGTATCAAATTTAGTATTTGATATTTAAATATAATATAAAAATTTAAAGAATGAAAATTTTTATATAGACATTATCTATCAAATCATAATTAGATAATACTAATAACATGTTGAAAAATATTTTATTTTTATATAATTATAATTATTTATTATATATAAATTATTTAATACATATAAAAATAATTTAAATTAAAATCTATTAATGAATTTAGACTAAAAATAAGGTGTAGATAATTTTATAAAGTAGAAAATTTTTATAAAGAATGAGGATATATATCATTTACCAAAGTAATTTATAATTTAAAAATTAGAAGATATATTATTAAAATTATTTAAAATTTAAATTATGTAACTTACCGAAATATTAAAATATTTTTAACTTTTATTTTTAATATTAATATTTAAATATAATACCATTAAATTAGAAATTAGTTATAAATAATTTAAATAAATTATTATTATTAAAATAGATAAATATATATATTATCCATGATTTAAATTAGAATATAAAGAAAAAAATTAAAATTTTTCTCACTTACTCTCCCATGACAAATGAAGCATTACTTGCTATGTAGTAATATCTAAACGAAAGTAAATATTACAGTTTTTATATTATTAGAAAGATTTAAATTGAAATCTATTAATGAATTTAGCCTTAAAAATTAGGTATTGATAATTTTATTAAATATTTTTAAATAGATAATTAATAAAGATATATAACATATATCAAAGTGGTTTGTAATTTAAAAATTAAAGGATGTATTATTAAAATTATTTAAATTTAAATTATACAATTCAGTAAAATATTTAAATGTTTTTAACTTTTTTTAATATTAAATATTTAAAATAATATCATCAAATTCAAATTTAAAAATTAGTTCAATAATATGAAATGGGATACCAAAATTACATTATTCAAATAAATAAATCATTTAAATATTAAAATTAGCAATCAAAATATGATTTGCTAATTTTGAAAATTAAATTAATGATTCAATAATTTAAAATCTGTAAAATTAAAAAATTAAATTAGAAATCAATTATAGATAATTTAAATAAATAATTTATTATTAAAATAGATAAATACAGAAGTTCTATCCACAATTTGAATTGGAATGAAAAAAAATAAAAAAAAAATCAAAATTCTTTTCACCCATCTTCTCTTGACTTGCAGCATAGTGATATTTATTTAGATAAGAGTGAGCACCATGACTTTTATAATATTATGAAGATATGTTTTGGTTTCAATCTAAATAGAACAAATTAAATAAAAAAATATTTAAATAAAGAGATGTTTTAAATAGAAAGATATTTTAGCTTCATGTGAATTTCACTTGCTCTTTTAAATTTCTAACTAAATTGTTGATTATTTTCTTTTCAATATTCTTGATTGTGTTTGATTCTTGTTTTCTTTTGATACTGGTAGACTTTGATTAAGTAGATTAATTATTGTAGAGTTTTGTCCATAAGTAGACAAATTATGTAAAAAAATTACTCTACAAAATTTTCAATTGTGAACTTTACTAATAAGCTATTTTAACTTGATTTCTATAAGCCAATGGTTCATTTTGATTATGCTTATTTATAATTTTAGACATAATTAAAAGAACTTAATCTAGAGTCGATTTTATGATAATTATAGACATAACTAAAAGGTCAATAAGATCAAGAACCCTATACTTTCTTCTTCTTGGACTAATTTCAGAAGCTATTACAATATCATACTTTTCAAGAAGTAGAATTTCCATCCTATTTCATCAATGAAGCAGTAGTTTCACATACTTTGTTTTCTATGGCGTATTATTACATGTTCATATTTTTTTTTTTCAATTTTTGCATTCTAGGTCTGGTGAAAATAGAATAAATGGTGTTTGGTGAATGTTTCTTGCCAAAATTTGTAAAATGGGATTTGATTTCCAAGGCAAAGTGGACTTGCCCACGTAAATGAACAGTTGTTATTTCACAGTTTTGACAAGAGAGTGATATGAAATGGAGCAAATAAGATATGTAATAAAAACAGTAAAATTATGATAAAATGCACAAAGAACATGTTGGATTCCACAAGGGAATTACAAGCAATCCTAATAACTAAACATTAGAGTGCTGAAAGATAGAACACCTATACAAAGAGTATGTTTGAGCATTTGAGATGTAAGATGATGCCTAGATATTGAGTTCTACTTTATTTATAATATCATAGAATAGTTACAACAATATAAAATAACTACTCTAAATCTACTAACAAAATGACACGTAAATGAATAGGTGTTACTTTCCAATTTACTAAGATAGCTCTTAAAAATTGCCTGGTTGTTATTACCAACATGCTCCATAATATAACTCAAATAAAAAACTAGTGCTTTGATTGTTGATAAGGTACATTTCAACTACTTGATGAAGTGGCCTAAGTGCTTGACAATTGCTCTATGCTCGGTGTACTTATGGTTCCAAATTCCTTAAGATAAAACATGAATTTGTCACCACAGTATTGACCAAAATTTGAGGGAAGATAGTCAAACTTTGTTTCCAACTCATTCAGTAGCTTCCCAAAATTGACAATCAAAATTATCCTTAGCAAGGCATTTGAACTACAATCCAGGCCCTCCTAATTTAGCTCTTTTGGGAGGATTTTCACTTACAAGCACACAAAATCAATCGAAGAAGTGATAAACTACCATCATGGGCAAGGCAAACTTCTTAGTTCAACACATCTCCTCAACAAAGATGCCCTTTCATATCCTCCATACGAACACTTGGCAATATGACAGTGCTTCATGTTGCACAGAGTATACATGCAATGATAGGAGATGTAATGTGTTAATGATGAAAGCTAACATTTTACACTTTTAGAGGCATTTTTGCAATATTACCTACCATTTTCTCTTTCTTATTTAAGCTTAGTCATTTCAACTTTCTTCATTATTCCTGTTTGTGTGCTTCTAGACTCTGGTGAACTCCCTTCACTCTCTGCATTCTTTTGACTTATTATAACCTTTACTATATTCTTTTTTTCTAGCTCTTTCAATGGCTACTATTTCTAGCACTTCTTCTCAATCTTCTAAAGTGGTTAAGTTGCTAGACCCTTCACTAGTCAATGCCTCCTTACTCCAGTCCTAGGTATTGTTTCTTTCTAACAATTTTGAATTCAATGAAAGTGATTCACTGTATTGTTACTTTGGTCCTTGGACTCTTAAATCTTCTAAAAATGATCTCTCTTTTCCAGTAAACCTCTGTTTACTTTACAATCCATTCCTACATTTCCATAGGTTTCAAAAGATGTAAGAACTTTTAAACATTTCCCAATGCCACTCATGCATATTATCCTAGCTTGTCCATGTTTAGTCTGTAATAAGTGATTTTTGAAAACAAGTAGGCATTTTTGAAAGCTATTCAACTTTCTTGTTTTTCTATAAAATGTATTTGTCCTTTGATTGGAGCTATTATAACCTTTTGGTCTTTTCCTACCAACAATAGCCATATATCTTATGGCATGATTGACCTGATCATATTTGATATTTCTTTTATCATTGGGCTTTGGCCTCAGAGAGAAATTGCCTCCCCTCTTTTGGCAACTTGAAATAAAAATTTTAGAGATCCTATGCCTATTTCTTCCAAGAACTCGATGTATACTACTTTTATTAAATTTTTAAGGGGGAAGATGATACTCCCTATTTTTTATGCCAAACATGTTGCTTTTTTCGATTTATTATCTTTGCAAATACTTTCATTGTGTTTCTTCTTAAAAAATTGCATTTTCTTTATTGCCATTAATCGTACTCCTCCATAAAGGTTAAGAATTAGCCCTAGGGCCCTCAGTCCTTACTTCTTTGTTTGAAAACATTAATTTGGCAGTCGTCTATCTCAAAAATGATAAAAAAATTTCAAATCTAGGTAGCTTTTTCTGGCTTTTCCAACTTTAACTCACTATTGTACTTTGTGATCAATTCATCTTAGAGCTCAAATTCGATCATGCCATGTTGCTTTTCTCACATGGCATAAGGTTATTCAATTTCATTATTAGGTCCAAGCATAGGTCAAAGGTCCCTATAGAACTATTCAACACTTTTTTTCCATTTTCTATTCTTTTCCGAAAGGTTGTCCTTCCAAATATCTGACCTCATTCACTTCTCAATCTTTTACCTTTGACCCAACTCCAATAGACACACATAGTGTCAAAATTTGGTCAGAGTTTCTTTGTTCTCAATATTTTCTCATTGAACTTCCACGAGAGCAAACCTTATCGATTGAAAAATACTTGTCGAATATAATTGCTCATCAATTTCATCTCGTTCAAGGATGCCCACTACATCCTTTCAACAACAAGTGCCAAGGAAAAACCTTATAGGTCATTGATTGTTCAGTTATTAGCAAACTGAATTAAGACATAATAGTTGCCTTTGAACTTCAACATTTTTCTCCTTGGCTTGCATGCACTAAATTTTTCTTAGATTAGTGATTTTCTCACACAAACACATCTTTCACCATGCATTTATTTAAAAAGCTCACTCATTTCATGCCTCTTATGTAGACTGAATTAACTTCTTTAAAGATATGTGTGTATATTCATTAAAATAGAGATTTCTAAAGAGTTGTGTGGCTAGATTTTTTATTATTATTTGATGTTCTTATTTTACATCAAAGGAAAGTTCAACTTCGACTAACCCTACAGTGGAAACCAATAAAGTAGTTGAACAAAAGCCACCTTAAGCAACTTGAAAAGGAAATACCAAAGAAAAATTAGCTTAACAATGACTAGCAACTAACTCAATAAGCCAATGAAAAAAAAATTGTCATTGAAGAAAACCAAATCCATTGAAACAAGCTAATCAATAACCCAAACTAGAACTAGAGGTTTTGGCTCTTTCTCCAAGCTCTTTTCTTGTAGTTAGGTCAATTCTATTTGACGCTCTTTTCCTAGCCAAAAAGTGCTTTGACTTCATCATAGTACTTCTCACATCTAGGATAGATCTTTAGGATTCATCCTTCAATTTCTATCCTTTTGATAAACTCGACATTCAACTCTCCTTCTTCAAGATGTCAACCACCATCTATTTCTCGTACTCGACAAAGAGACATCTACCTTATTTTATCACCTTCTCAATCATTTCCCTGAAATGGACATAACTATTAGTAAGATGACTAAACATGTTATGATATGTGCAATATTTTTTATCTTTAATTTCTTCTTTCATTAAAATTCTATGTCCTTATGATAGTTTGATCTGCTTATCTTTTAATAGCAAGTCAAAAATTTGGTTTGCTTTGTTTATATCAAAGGAATAGACCTTTTTATTCAAATTGTCCATGTTATCTTTATTTTTAGCACTTTTTAATAAAGCATATACATAAGGGGGTTAAGTTTCATTTCGGTTATATACATTTCAATGTTATTTCTACTTCTCCATCTTTTACATACACCATTTTTTCTATAAGGAAATATTTTCATATTTTTATCTTTCTCTTGTTGAATTTGCTCAATTTTCCAATCCTTCTTAGCTAATTGGGACATGTTAAAAAGTGAGGATTAACAAGTCTCTTTCATATAGAAAAGTTAAAGCTTGTCGTTGCTATTTTTACTATTTCTAATTCAATAATTTGTGTAAAGCACTTACTCCTTACTTGCCGGAACCTAGAGAGATAGTCATCAGAAGATTCCATCAAATGCTTTCTTATATTAAAAATTTTAGGTAACCCAATTGTTATTTCCCCTTTAAAGAACTAATCATTGAACATTCATTATATTTAAGCCCAAGAATGCACCCAGTTAAGTTGTAAACCTGAATACCAAGAAAAGGTTGTGTGGGTTAAAGATAATGGAAAATATTTCATCTTTGAAAATTCATGACTCGCATTTTCTCTGCATTTGAATATAAAACTAGCTATATATTCTATTTTTTGATTGGTTATCCTTGCCTAAAAATGTTGTAAATTTTGGCATTTTGAATCTTTTAAGAGCCTCAATTTTGTTAACCCATTTTGGGAAAGCTCTTTTGTGCAGGGATATGAAAATTCATATTAAAAGGCATATTTTTATAATTTTGATTTCTCATATTTCTGTTGTATTTGTCTCCCTTTCCTAAGTATCCTTACGCGATGATTTTCAAGCAGAACAATATTGTTCACCTATTGTCTTTCTTCATCTTGAGGAGTTTCTTGAGAGCTTGAAGAAGATATATTTCTGTTCGAACTAACTATAATATCACTTCTCAAAAGCATATAAAGTAAAGTAAGGTTGCCTTAACCATGTCTCACCAGGCATGCCAATTTTGTTTCCCATTGAAATTTGCAAAATAGGATTCAACTTCAAGGGAAAAGTCGACTCATACATGATAAACAAGTGGTTGCTACTTCACAACTTTAACAAAAGAGTGATATAAAATGGAGCAAATGAGATCTATAATAAAATAGTAAAATTACAATAAAATGCACAAAATATGTGTTGAATTCCATGGGAATTATAAGTAGTCCTAAGAAACAACAGAGTGCTGAGAGGTAGAGCGTCTATACATAGAGTGTGATTGAGTGTTTAAGATATATGATGATGGCTAGACATTGAGTTTTGTTCTATTAATAATGTCATAGAATGGTTACAAAAATTTAAAAATAACTACTCTAAATTAACTAACAAAAGGATACATAAATGAACAGGTGTCACCTTCTAGTTCACTAAGATAACTTCTAAAAATGTCTCTAACAATTATTACCTACATGCTTCATAACACAACTCAAATAACAAAAATTAGTGCTTTAAGACAAAGTACATTTCAACTACTTGATGAAATGTCTCAAGTGCTTAGTAGTTACTCTATGCTCAGTTTACTTATAGCTCCAAATTCCTTGAGTTAAAACATGAATTTGTCACCACAATATTGATCAAAATCCAAGGGAAGATAGTCAAACTTTGTTTTCAACTCATTGAATCATCAGCTTCCCAAAGTTGACAATCCCAATTCAACCCTAGTAAGGCTTTTCGGCTATGATCCAATCATTTAGCATAGGAATGTTGTTATAAGAAAAAGACCCAACGAATTGTTGAAAATTTTGAAAGGTTTTATAATAGTTGATGAAGAAGGTTTTAAGAATATTAGTTAGACTTCACTATTGTAAAACCCACAATTTATTGTAGCAAGAAATTCGTGACTGTAAGTTCCACCTTTTGACTGTTCTTATGGTAAATTATGTATGCTAGGTTTTGATTGTTATGATAGTGTGAGGTAAATAGTAAAATACTTAGAATGTTCTCTATCTCCTTTTTATTGACTTAATTTGTTTGCATTTGATTGTCGATGTTAAATAAATAAAAAAGCATAATACTTTGGTTTTTATCCATAGGGAGAAGAGAATAAAATAGAAATAATTTGATAGTAAAAATTAATTGAAAAATAATGTTATTTTGAACAAACACATAGAAAGAGGAAAATGTTTGTTTGCATCATTCACTTCTTTATTCTCTTTTTTACATTGTGAGTGAGACTCGCATGTAAATCCTACTTATAATGTGAAAAAGAGAGTAATTAAGAATATGCCTATCATCGCTTTTAATGTTGAAGAAACTATTACATATTAATCAACTAATTTTCTCTTTATTTAATGTTTGTCTTGTTTATATTAAGATATTTTTACTAATTATATATTATATATTTACTATAAAATGATATGATTTTCATTCAAATGATATTAACTATTCAAGAGATATACTTATATAAGTAGTAACTAAGTGAAATGATAAATAAGTCATACAAGTATATATTTATATTTTCTAATTTATTTAATTTTTTAATAATATTTTTATTATTATTTTTGAACAAATTACATTTACATTCTCTAAATTTTAATGTAATTATACTTATAGCCTTTTATTTTAAAAAAATATGCACTTACATCCCTTATTCTTTTGGAGCAATGAACTGAGTGTATGCTAGAGGAAATAGAGGTGAGTATATATAAAAAATGATATTAGTGTATATTTCTAAAATAAGGGTATACATGTAATTACACTATATCTCAGGAAAGATACGTGTAACTTATCCTTCTTCTTCTTTTTTTTTTTTGGAATTTCAATAATTATAAGTGCTTAGAAGTGCTTTATTGATCGCATTTGCTATTTTTTTGGGTTACAATGAAACATTATTTCCTCATAATTTAATGTTGTGAATGAATGCAAAGTTACCATGAAGTTGCATGGATGGAACAAGTTTCAAATACCATGACCATTCAAGTGATATGAAGTTTCTTTGTTTTAATAAATTATCATTGTGCTTCACCCGGTAAGTACTGGGGGTGATGGTTAATGATGGTAGTTAGTGATTAATTAAGGTGATAATAGTAGTAGACCATTAATAGAAGGATGAACAAAATAGTTATTTTTATATGATTAAAACATTTTGATGTCATGAAAATGTAGGATATCTACCTTTCTTTGTGAGAATAATTTGGAGGAATATTAGGCTAAAAACATTTTCTGGAAAATTCATATTTTCAAGTATATTTTTCTTAATATTAAAGCAAGCATGCAAATCTAATATTGTCAAAAATATGAGAAAGATTCCGCAAACCAAATGTCTCCTCAAGGTCATGTTAAGAAGTTGGTAGCCATATTTTTTAGCAAATATTTTCTAAATAGGGGTGTGTTTGAAAACACTGTTTTAGCACTTAACTGGATAAATTCAGACTTAAAATTTCATTTTATTTGTTTGATTTGTTTAGGTTGAATTTCAAATTAAGTGAAAATTCACCAGAGCTCTTTAGTGGCGATTATCTAACTGAATACATTCAACAACTACTCCTAACTTAATGAGATTTTGTTGAACAAATATATCAATTGTTATCACTATTTTTCAAGATAGTACTTAGATACATAACATATATCATATTATTTAAAAATATAATGCATAAAATTTTTAAATTATAATAAAGGATAATTTTGAAATTTATACAAAATTTTAATATTTTGTGAAAAAAATTCAAATTATTAACTAAATTTAGTGCTTAAATAAGAAATTATTCAAACTCTATAAGTTTAATGCTTAATGTATATAGCACTTAAAATTCAATACTTAATTTCAATGCTAAACATTTCAATGTTATTAAACACACTCTATAACACTCCCTATAAGGTTAGCTTGATTGGACTTAGATACAAGTCCAGTGGGTTAGCACGAGAGTCGACAAGACAACCTTCAAGGTTGAGTTAACTGATCCTAATGAATTGGTCAACTAGTTTGGTTGATCAACCAAGTCCTGTAGACTAACCAACTTGTCGATGTTAAGTCTGATGAAACCTTGACACACATAATTCAAGAAATTAGAATACTAATGCAGTTAAAAAGTCTTTAAGTGCTGAAACCCTACCTAGAAGAAATCTTTTGTATTAATGGCTAGGATTAAAGGGATTGACTAGAAATTAGAAGATGGTCCTAATGCTTTTCTGAAGAATCTGCATAAAAAAGCCTCTATCTGGAGTATGAGAATGTGATCTTTCAACAAGAATTATTGTAATGTCAAAAGTCAAGGTATAGTTAGTTGAAGTTTAAAGACAAAAATACCAATTTTTTCTATCTGTCTACTATAATTAGAAGAAAAAAGAATAAGATTAAGGCCTTACATAATGATGAAGGGCTATGGATTATGAAGAATTAATTTTTAAAGGGAATGATTGTGAAATTTTATAAATATTTATTCTTTGAAGATGGTATCGTGTGTGCAAAGGAAGTTAAAAGAAGGTTGTTTCTTAAGCTTGAGGAGGTATTACAGGAGTTGACTAGTCCAGTATTGAATCAAGAAGTGAAGATGTTAGGCTTAGTATTGGGGTTTTAAAGGCTCCTAGGCCAGATGAGTCTTCATGCTACCTTTTTTTAGAGTCAATGGGAGTAGTTGGTGTCTCTATCTATAGTTTGATTAAATCCATATTTCAAAATCCTAAGAAAGTTAAAGACATAAACCAAAGTTTACTTGCTTTAATTTCATAAGTGGCTAAGCCTATCAATTTGAAGCAATTCAGGCTTATAAGCTTATGCAATGTGATTATAAGGTTGTCACTAAAATCATTGTGAATAAACTAAAACCTTTGAAGGATTATCTTGTCACTTCTAACCAAAGTAATTTTGTGCTTAGAAAACATAGCTTTAACAACATCATTAGTGCCTAAGAAGTCATCCATTCTATGAAGTTTAGAAAGGGCAGAAGGGAATGCTGGTTGTCAAGTTTGACTTGGAGTATGACAAGGTTTCTTAGAAATTTTTTATGTACTCTAAGAGATATGGGTTTGCCTGAATGTCTAGTACAATTAATGATGACATATACGTCTTCTAGTGTAATGAATATTGCTTAGGATTGGAGTAAAATTGATAACTTTTAGCCTTCTAAGGGTATTAAGCAACCCCTTGTTTCCTTACCTTTTCGTGTTGTGTATGGAAAGAATGGGTCATATAATATTAGAAGAAGTGGAGAAAGGGAGGTGGAAACCTATCAGATTATCCAGGAATAGGTCTTTAATCTCTCACTTATTCTTTGTATATGACTTGATCTTATTTAATAAAGCCAGTTTAAAGTAGGTTAAAGTTATGAATGATTGTTTAAGGAAGGTTTGTGTTGCTTCTAGGCAAAAGATTAGCAAGAAGAATACACACATTTGTTTTTAAAATGATGTTAATCACACCAAAGCTCATCAGATAAGTGAGAGATCTAGATTCTCTTTAACTACTAACTTGAGTAAGTATCTTGAGGTCCCTCTTCATCATAAGAAGACCTCTAAGAATTCTTTTATCTATCTGATTGATAAAGTACAATAGAGATTGACAGCTTAGAAGGCCTCTTCCTTTTCTTTTGGTAGAAGGCTAACACTTGCTCAGGTTGCAATGTTTGCCATCTACACAATGCAAACAACTACTTTTCCCATAGGAGTGTGTGAAAGCAAAGAGAAGAAGACAATAAATTTCTTACAGAGCTCTACTCAATATGTTATCAAAGGTAAAATGGGATCAAGTTTATAAACTTAAAGAGGAAGATGGACTTGGGTTTAGAAAACCAAAATTGCATGATTCAGCTTTTAGTATGAAATTGGGCTTTAATAAGATGTACAACCAAAATAAGTTTTGGGTAAGGGTGATAAGGTCAAATATAAATGTGAAGAAGACTTAATTCTTAGAATTAAGATAGGAAGGAATGTTTCTAATATTTGGAAAGGAGCATGTGGGGCTTGTAAAGAAGTTATGAATGGTATAAGGATGACAATTAGAGATAGGAAGAGTGTGAAGTCTTGGATTAATAATTAGTGCAAGATTGTGGTCCAATATTGAACCTAGTTAGAAAATAATTTCATTTGTGTTCTATTAATGTAGCGTGTAGTGAGTTTGTTGACTCTAATCAGAATTGCAAGTGGGAGAAGTTCCAAGATTTTTTCCCTTGCTAGAATGTATCTTAAAATTGCTAATACAATGCCTTCTACTAGTAATTTAATATCTAATGGAATGGCCTAGTGTAGGTCAAGTGATTGTCAATATTCAATTAAGTTTACTTATCTATCTCTGTTTTAAGCCTAATAACCAAATGCCTAATTTATGGGAACTTATCTGGAAATAAAGTGGACCTGAAAAGGGAAAGACTTTTCTGTGGTTGTTAGGCAAGAGTAATCTAATGACTATTGCTGTTGGCATGGACAAGGGTTGGGCAACTAATAATTCTTGTCCTTATTATGGCTTTAAAGATTTTGTCATGCATGCTGTGAGAGATTATGAGCAAAGTCAATATGTTTGGTCAAGGTTAGTGCAACCAAAGTTTTGGAAGGAATTTTTTCTTTTTGCCTCTAGAACAATGGATGATATGTAATCTAAAAAGGAGTGGGGTAAGGATACTAATTTGTAGTGATATTCGGTATTTGGTTTGACATGTCAATCTATATGGTTAAGGAGGGATGATACTATTTTTAATAATGATACTAATTTTAATAATGTTACTAATGTTGTGAAGGATATTGTGTTTGAGGTCTATAGAAAAGCATTAGAAGTTTACAATGGCAACTCTCTTATAAAGAAATAATGTAGGAAAAATGTTAATTATCAAAAGGCTCCTTTAGGATAGGAATATCCTAAAGAGGACTCTAGATGAAGATTAATGTGGATGGCTCATGTAGGGATGGAGGTAAAAAAGCTGCTTGTGGAAAGGTTGTTAGAGATGGGATTGGTTCATGAATTTTGGAATTCTTAAACAACTTGTGTATCAGATCAATTTTTATGGCTGAATTGTGGGGTATTCTATCATATCTTGAGTTGGCTTGCAGGTTTGGTCTTAGAAAGGTGAAAGTAAAGGCTAATTCTTATGTTGTTATTAATATGATTAATAAAGGTTATTTGGAGACTTTTCCTTGTGTTCCTCTAATTGATCACATCAAGAGCTTGTTGTTAAGAGATTTGCAGGTAAAGGTGAGGCATGTATAGAAAGAATGTAATAGAGTGACATACTAGCAAGATAATGCTGCTCACAACTCTATTTATGGATTTCAAGTATTGGACAAATTTCCTTGCAAGATATGGGATGATCTATGTTAATGAACAACCCGAAGTATCTTTCCCTAGAATGATTACTACTTAATCTATGTTTGTCTTCTCCTTTGTTACCAAAAAAAGAAAAATCCAAGAGAAAGAGACTCAAGAGACTAAGTTACAAACTTATACCCTATTAGAAATTACCTTTATTCAAAATGCAACTATTTGCTCTTCAAAGACTTGAAGTAATCAATGATGGAATCATAACTCAACTTTTAGTTATTTCTCATTCAATATGAACCACCATTACAATGTAGTGATGTTAAGTAAAGAAAAAAATGAAATAGAGAATATAAACAATCTATTAAAATACTTTGGTTAAAAGAGAAAAGGATTCCATAGGATAGTTAAGCATTTAGAAAAACATGCCTACACCAAGTTCAAAAATTGGTTGAAAAAAAAAACATTTAATATATAGTAAAAAAGCATTATAAGAATTAAAGCTAAAAATAATTTTAAGAAATTAAAACTTACTTGATTCAATGGAATAAGGAAAATTTTCCTGCTGACTCTCTTTATGTGAGATTAGGGATGGCAATGGGTAGGGTTCGGGTGGGTATGATAATATCTATACCCGTACCCGTCAGTAAAATTTATATCCATACCCTACCCATACCCGCGAACACTGTAGTGGGTACGGATACGGGTTTATACCATACCCGCGGGTATACCCGTCAAAATTTTTTTAAAAAAATTATTATTTTTTTCAATAATATTTATGAGTACGGATTTATACATGCGGGTATACCCACTAAAATGACATCGTTTTGAAAATAAAATAAAATTTTTTACTTAAATGGGTA
>JANHAO010017801.1:0-13840 GCA_026873985.1 Saraca asoca
TTAATATCCAAATCCACAGAATGTATAGTCATGGATGCGATAGGGCTCAATCAAATTGGCCTAGGGCACCCATCCAAACTAACAAGTCTGTCAGGTGTTCTACCTATTGAACCTTTTGACTGGGTAATGTGCCTCACTTCATGAACCAAGGCCCTTAACTTGGGGTCACTGTTAGTCTTCATTGACTGAGATCGGGTTTACTTATAGTAGAACAAGCTTATGCAAGATCAGTTATTGAATATGCGAGCTAAGACTTTACATCCTCAACCTTTGTGAGCTAAACTCCTTTTGCTTTAACTCAGCTTCTGCCAAGCTTTTACTGGTCAACTTTCTGAGATCGAATTTTACCTTTAACATAAGCCCCCTAACTCTTAATTCACTTCGCGGACTAGGAGTTGTAATTTTACTATGCAGTCAAAGTCTTTACTCTACTGCACTGTCATTTCAGACTTCAATTCTTTCATTTCACCCACTTTAGGCCATGCCTCCTACTGTGCGTATCTATGATCGTTGGTGTGACAGCCTTGTTTTCTCTGGATTGTTTGATCTGGAATAGCCAATTATCCTTTAGTTCTTTTCACTGAACCTGGACTAATTTATAAAGCCTGAGAAGTTCTTCTTGCTTCTTCATGGTGTAGCCTGATGGATGCTTTAGTTAAGCTTCTCATGTTTCTAGTAGTTCAGCTTTTGGTGAAGCACTTTGAGGTGTGCTTAGTCTACTATAATATATTAGGAGGTGTGAATGACCTGCTACATGTGACTTCTCTGCATAACTCTTTTGGTTGTCTGCTAGGGAGTCTTGTGTAGATCTTGGATTCTTCTTCATAGTTCTACTATAAGATTTAGCCTTGCTAGCCAAACATTTAGGTGCTTTTTGAATTGCTCTAGGCTAGAGTTAGGAAAGCAACTGCTAGTTAAGGAGGGCTATAAGAAGAAGAAGATTGAGGAGCAATCATGCTCGTTAATCCTTCAATCAGTTAGAGTTCATCTCCTGGGGGCCGGCTCTATTTTTCTTTGTAGAAGTGATAGTTGTAGGCTTTATGCTTTAACTTTGTACTTCCAATCTTCTGATGTAAATTTGCCTCATTGAATGAGGTCTCTTAATGAATGAGTTTACTTTGTAACTCTTGAATATTGTATTGGATGTTCTGTATATTACGGATGACAGCATATACTCCTATGAATCTTAGCTGAATAAGATGTTCAAATGACCAATAAGCCATATTCAAATAATAAACCTCAGCATCTGAGTGCCTTTAAAGATAATAATTAACATTTAGGTACGTTACGTGTAAGTTATGCTTGAAAAAGGGATCATATGCGACGTATAAGCCTTTGGTCACCTAAGAGCTACGAGCATTTGGATATGCCATTGCAATCTTGTTACTCAGTGGGTGGTATAATTTTGACTCTACCAGCAATCTTGTTACTTGAGCTAGAAATCAAGTTTATCCTAGCACCCTTGCGCTTTAGCGAGCTTATAACTCCTTACTAGATTTAAAAGTTTAATAGTGCCTCTGCACCTTAACTTTTTGCTAGATTTTAAGTGCTTAATAGTGTCTCCACACCTCAGTTTTTTCCTAGATTTTGAGTGTTTAATAATGCCTATACCGTTAGCTTTTTGCTAGATTTTGAGTGTTTAATAGTGTCTTTTCACCTTAACCTTTTGCTGGATTTTAAGTATTTAATAATGCCTTCGCACCTCAGTGAGCTCATAGCTCTTTGCTAGATTTGAGTGTTTAATAGTGCCTCTGCACCTTAGCCTTTCTTTTAGATTTTGAGTGTTTGATAGTGCCTCCGCATCTCAGCCTTTTACTAGATTTCAAGTGTTTAATAATGTTTCCACACTTTAGCGAGCTCATAGCTTTTTGTTGGATTTCAAGTGTTTAATAATGCCTCTGTACCAAAGTAAGCTCATAGCTCTTTGCTGGATTTGAGTGTTTAATAGTGCTTCTACACCTCAATTTTTTCTGGATTTTGAGTGTTTAATAGTGCCTCTACACCTTAGCTTTTTGTTAGATTTCACATGGAATAGCTTTCTTTTTGCACAGTGTTCTGGCGGGGTATTTGGATAAAATTTCAATACTTTTATTAATTCCAATATAACATTACAGGATCAAAATATGGTTCTGACAGAGGGCTCTGGCTCTCTGTTAGTGATTTGTTGAGAATGTTAGGCTTGCCATCCTGATGGCCTTACCACATAATCTTGTAGCCGACCTCTCCTAATGAGATCTTCTATGGCATCCTTCAGGGCCCAGCATTCCAAGGTGCTATGCCCAATCTTATTGTGGTAGGCATAGAATTTATCTTTATTGCTCCTAAATTTGCCAGGGGTCCGGAGAGGCTTGGGCTTTCCAAAGTCTTCCTTGCATTGTTCTATTGTGAAGACCTTGTCTTGCATATCAAATAGAACTCTATAGCTTTCATGGAAATCTCAAGGCTAGGGTTGCTTGGTCGTACCCCTTTTCGTGAGTTAGCTACTAGGACCATAGCCTTGATCCTCATCGCTCCTCCTTTTACTCTGAGGGGTGTTGGCTACTTCATTCTTATGCCTAGGCACCTTTGTGCCGAAGGTTTTCTCCCATCTAACTTGCTTGGTAGCTTGCTTGTAGAATTTTGTGAGATTGCACACCGGGGACTTGTACAAGCTTCTATACAGCTTTGCATCTTTGTGGAGTCCCATAGAAATTGTTATCAAGATATTCTCCTTTGAAGGATTCTCCATAGAATTGGCCTCTTGCCTGAATCTAGCTATGTAATCTTTCAGCGATTCATTCTTTCATTAAAAGATTATGGCAAGGCAGTAAAGAGGCGTGAGCTACTTCTTCAACATGTGATATTGATCAATGAACTTCCTCTGGCACTCTTCCTAACTATTAACATTGTGAGCTGGGAGGCTTCTAAACCAGGCCCAAGGTATGCTTCTTACTGTGGTGAGAAAGACATGGCGCTTGACCAGAGGTCAGATGTTTAAAGATCCATCTGAACATTGAACGCATCTAGATGGTCGCAGGGGTCACTATTCTCATCATACAATAGGATCACGAGCACCTTAAGTTTATGTGGGAAGGGCTGCATCTTGATCTCCACAGAGAATGGCAAGCTCTCTTCATTATGAGCTTGCTTGTTTTGAGCATAGGGGTGCTCCTCTAGGCGCTTTAGCCTTTCTAGCACTTCTTTTATTATCAGGTCCTGCATTTCAGACAATAGGTCAGAGGATTGTTTATTCTTCTCCTCTTGGCTAGTCTTATTCGAGCTCTTACCTTGTTGCGAGCCCCCAGATCACTGACTATCGTGATCCTTTTGAGGCTCCTTTCAGATTTCTTCATGTAATTGTTGGAGCTGTGCTACGATCTCCCTTTGCCTCTATACACCCTAAGTCTGTACTTGTGCTAACACTTTTACAGCTTTAGCCAACTCTCTTACCATGTTATCAACCACTGGCTAGAGTTGGTGAGACGTTTGTGCCTCTTCAATTTTAGAGGTAGTAGTAGGCCAGCAATGAGTTTCAATAATGAGAGTGTCTGCTAACTGAGCCATTGGAGTGTTTAAAATCCTAGTGACTCTTACTCTTACCATTGTAGCTATATAGAAAAGAAATCAAGAAATCTGAAAGCAAATGGGCCCTTCCTCTAATGCCAAAATGTTGACAGTGAAATCTGGTTCTGCCAAATTCCTATTAACTGAGATAAGTTCTTGAACCTCAAACTACTTTTAAGTTAATGTAGTGAGAGATGAGAAAGGTAAAGATGGCAGTGAAGAGGAAGAATAAAAATGGCATTTAGTATTTTTAATGTGGTTCGACTAAAACTAGGCGGTACTAGTCCCTACGTCCATAGTAACTTTTATTAATCTGAGGGAAGTTTTAAAGAGTTTCAATAAATGTAATTTTACATGTAGTAAATAAGTTATATCAAACATTAAGTGTACAAGACAGTCTAAACTCCTGCAAATTGGCATCTAAAGGTTGCTTTCTGTGTAGTGGGTCCCTTGTCGATTGGCTGATGTAAGTCTGTCTGGTGTTTTGCCTATTGAACCTTTCAGTTGGGCAATGTACCTCGCTTCATGAATTGAGAATCGGGGTCATTGTTAGTTTTTGTTGAGCGAGATCAGGTTTACTTATAGCAGAACAAGCTCGTGCAAGATCAGTTATCAAATATACGAGTTGGGACTTTGCATCCTCAACCTTAGTAAGCTAAACTCCTTTTGCTTGAACTCACCTTCTGCCAAGATTTTACTGGTCAACTTTGTGAGACCGAATTTTACCCATAATAGATATAGAAATAACATTTTTAGGTTTAAAAGATGCCTTTACTTGTTTTTGCTTTTAGCATGCATCACATAATCTATCTTTGTTATACTTAAGCTTAGGCAAACCAAGAACTAAATCATTTTTTCAAAGTTTTCCAATAAGATCCATACTTGCATGAGCAAGCCTCTTATGTCAAAGCCATGAATCATCATTCATACTAACCAAACACTTTGAATCATATATATATTATTGTATCTTTTACTAACTAACTTAACTTATTTATAATTCTTGTTCTTAACTATGTAATGAGTGGAATCAAAAGTGACTTTATTCCTCTTGTCACAAAATTAACTACTACTAAGCAAGTTATGTTTGAGCCGCTTTACTATTAAAGCATTTTCTCTGAAGGTCCTTACCAACCCTACCTATACCAATCACTTTTTCATTTGCATTATCTCTAAAGGTCACATTTGCCTCTGTCTTTGGGTGTTAGAGAGAAGAAGTTTAACTTGTCATTAGTCATGTGCCTTTAGTATCAACTATCTAAGAATCACATATTGGTCTAGGATCTCACACACACCTACAAAAGGAAAGCATTCTTTGGATGTAGGTACCCAAATAGTTTATATCCTTGATCATCTTCTCCCCAAGATAACTATTCCTTTCATGAGCAGAAGAGTGAATGCTATGACCTTTTTATCCATAATAGAAACAAGTTTTGAAGGGTCGATTTCTTATGGTTTCCCTAACAAAAAGGATTTTATAAAATGAATTTTTCACACTTGACTCATATCAAAGTCCCTTTTTGTTGAAATCACATCCTTGGCTTCCAAACAAGGCATTAAGTGTTTCTTTACCCTTTATGAATTTCTCAAGAGTCTTATTCAAATCATTTATTTTTGTCTTGAGACTTTCACAAGTGGTGCAACCTTGTGATGAATTCATAAGGTTCTCAATCTCTTCCATTAAATAATTGTTTTCCTTTTGTAAAGTTTCAATGTCATTTTCCAATGATGCAATGATTTTCTTTGAAAGATTAACCTTCTTCTTAGCTTTAAGCAAATTATCACAAAGCCACACATATATAGCATTCACATCATCAAAAGAATGAACAAAATCATCATCTTTTACCATGTCATTATTGTCTACAAAAGCCATGAGATAAAGTAGAGCTTCTTCGTCATTCTCTTCTTTACAATTATAGTCCACATCATCATCTCCCCAAGTTAGTAGATGAACTCTCTTACTTGAATGCTTGCTTTTCTTTCTTTTAAGCTCCTTAGCTTCTTTAGGTACATGAGGCAATTGTACTTGATATGCCTTGGCTTTTTACACTTGTAGCATGTTAGGCTTGTGATGGCTATTGAGATTGGCGAAGATAATACTAAACTACTAGAGCTTATAGCAATGATGAGTCTAGGTCAAACCATGAAAAATGGAGATTAATTTGAATGTATTAATAGTAGAAAATAGGGGGTTTATGATTAAGCAAATAGGAACTGTTGACAGTAGAATCTAGTTCTGGGCCAAACTCCAATCAACGAGGAGGATTCTTATGGATTCAAGTTGTTTTCTGGTTGAACAAGCAAAGATGAAGAGGAAAAATCAAAGGAAGAGCAACAGATAAGCACAATGTTTTTAACATGGTTCGGCTAAAATCAGACAGTACTAGTTCCTACGTCCACGGTAATGTATTGATTTGGAGTAATTTTTACAGAGTTTTAGTATCGTTGTTTCAGCTTAGCTTACAAGGATCCTCCTCCTCCTATTTATAGAGGCTGGTAGGTTACAAATGTAAATTTACATGCTGTAAATAAGTTACATCAAATATTAAATGTACAAGATAATATAAACTCCTATAAATTGGCTTCTGCAGATTACTTTCTATGGGTGGGCCCTCTCTATCTATTGTGCTGGAGAACCAAGATAAGCTAGTTTGGTGCTTTATCTCACTACGCTTCTTGATTAGGCAATGTGCCTCATCTCGCGAGCCATTTCTAGATTGGGGTCGCTACCAACCTTTGGTTAGTAAGGACGAACTCACGTATTATAAAGCGAGCTTGGGTAGGATCGATTATCAAGCATGCAAGCCGGGGCCTAGTATCTTTATCCTCAATGAGCTGGACTTCTGCTAGGACTTGGCTTTCTGCTGGGGCCTTTGTAGCTTGTTTTGTGGTGTTGGATTTTAGCCATAACATAAGCGCCTAAATTCTTAATTAACTTCATAGATTGGGAGTTGAAACTTTGTTGTGCAGTCAATGTATGTGCTTGTAGCCTCTGTCGAGTTGTCATTTTGAACTCAAATCTTTCACTTCATCTGCTTTAGGCCATACTTCTACTTGTGCATGATTCTCAGTCGTTAGTGTGGTAGCTTTACCTCCTCTTAAACTATTCGATCAGGGAGAGTCAGATATCCTCTGGATGTTTTGACAGATTGAGTTGGTCTATTTAATGCCTGAAGGCCTTCTTCCTCCTTCAGAAGAACTCGATGGGTACCTTAATCAAACCCCCCATGTTTCTGACAGTTTGGCTCCTGGTGGAGCACTTTGAGGCATGCATAGCATATTGCATGAGGTGTGAATAGCCTACTACATGTGACTCCTATGAATAGCTTCTCTTGTTGGCCATTGAGGAGTCTTATGTAGTTCTTGGATTATTTCTTCATGGTCCTTCCATGAGACTTACTCTCTTCCTTCTAGAAGCATTAGCCATAGGCCCTTTGTTTTGATGTGCTTTAAGCGTTTTAATGTAAATTCACCTTAATAAGGATTTTAATGAAAGAACCATTCTTTATGATTCTTGCATATTACATTGTGTCTAAATGTTCTGCAAATCATAGATAATAATATGAGCACCCACAAATTATAGCAAAATGAGACACTTGATTAGCCAATCGGCCATATCTTCTAATGAATAATGAACATGGGAACCTCGAGTCCCTTAAACTATAGTGAGAGAACCGTCCCAATGGGTCACATGATAGCTGTATCCTATGGGAAATAGTATGAAATCTGTGAACAATATATTGCATGTGAGCTGCAAGTGATACTTCACGTGAGAGTTGTAAATCATTAAGTCGCATGAGAGCTATGAACATTTGGTCATACGAAGGCTACAATTTACAAATTATGCCTTAGCAACTTAGTTGCTAATGGAGTGAGTTTGTTTTAAGCGTCTCTATGCCTCAGCAAGCCCATAGCTCAACCAAAAATTTGAGTTTATTTTGAGCGTCTCCATTCCTCAGTGAGCCTGTAACTTAACTAGAAATTTGAGTTCATTTTAAGTGTCTCCATGCCTCAATTGGACCGAGGGTCGCAGTTAGCAAATGAGTTTATATATGATGTTAAAGAGAATTTGCTGCATATGAGCTCAAAGGATTGTGTACACTTGATAGCGGAGAACAAGTTAGATGTATGTAATGAAGATATCACTATAAAGCAAGGCCAATCAGCAAATAAAGTTTTGTTCAACAAAAATGGATGGAAGCCTTGACACAAGCTCCTAAATAAGGATACATTAATGTATAATTCTAATAGAGCCCCCTGGATCGTGGTCGGGATCTCGTTGGGGACGCTAAAGTTGTTGCCCCATAGATTGCACCACATATTCCTTTGGGCAACCTTTCTTGATTAGATCCTTAATCGCATCTCTAAGGACCTAGCAATTAGAAGTGTTGTGGCCAACTTCATTATGATAAGCACAAAACTTCTCTTGGTTCCTCTACCTATAGGGAATTCTTGAAGGTGCAAGTTTCTCAAAATCCTCCTGATCTCTTTCCACCATGAATATCCTGTCTTGGGAGTCTAATAGGACACTGTAGCACTCGTGACAATGCGGGTGCTAAGGTTACTCACCCTTGGGCCTATTGGACTTCTTTGCAGTCCACTCATCAGAGTGGTCACCTTGATCCACGTTGCCCCTCTTCTTATTATGGATACAACTATCTTTCTCATCCTTCCAATTAGGCCTTCCCGAGTGAAGGTTTCTTCCCATTTGATCTACTTTATGGCTCATTCATAGAACTCGATCAAATCCTTCACCGGTGACTTATATAGACTTTTATAGAGCTTTCCATCTTTGCAGAGTCTCATGGAGATTGTTGCCAACATGGTTTCTTCAGATGGATTCTTTATCAAGTTAGCTTCAAGTCTAAACCTGGCGATATAATCCTTTAACGATTGATGCTTATGTTGAAAAATCATTGCAAGGTGGCAAGAGGGCATGAGTTGCCTCTTCAATTCTCGATATTGGCTGATGAACTTCTATTGGCACTCCTCCCAATTGCATATTGAGCAAGCAAGAAGGCTTCTAAACCATGCCTGAGGTACAGCTCTTAGTGTAGCTGGGAAAACTCAGCATTTGACCAGAGAATCAATCATTTACAAATCCATCTGAACATTGAATACATCCAGATGGTCATAAGGGTCAGTGTCCTTATTGTACAAAGGAATCATGGGGACCTTGAGTTTATGTGGAAGGGGTTGTGTCTCAATCTCTATAGAAAATGATTATCTCTCTTTGGAGTGACATTGGCTATCTTGAGATCGTGGACACTCCTCTAACCGTTTTATCCTCTAGAGTAGCTCTTCCATTGTCGGGCCTTGCACCCTAATCTACTGATAAGTGGAGCATTGGCCTGTTTGCCATTCCTGGTCATGGGAATAACAACCTATGGACCGCTCTTGGTGAGCCCTACTCAAGCACCTAACTTTTTTCCGTCATGGGGACATTAGTGGGTGTAATGACCTCAGTTTGCCTTTATACACACTACGCTTGTGCTTGTGCTTGTGCTAGCATTGTGACTGCTCTAGTTAGTTCTCCCATCATACCTTCTAATTTTTCCTAGCATTGAAGCTAGGTTTGTGCTCTATCAGTGCCGTCAGCAACTATAGTAGGTTGAAAAGAGCTGGTTGGGGGTAAGCCAGAGGTAACACCTATAACAGGGGCAGTGGAGGAGTCCGTTGTGGACACATGACCTTCCAGAGGATCAACCAACACATTTGAAGCTCTTGTTGCTCTTCTTCTTACCATTATGGCTGTGTAGTGAAGTAACAAGAATATAAAAAACAAACTAGAGAATAGATGAATGCCCACAGATGATGCCAAAATATTGATGGTGGAATCTAATTCTGGGCCAAACTCCAGTCAACAGGGAGGATTCTTATGGATTCAAATTATTTTTTAGTTGAACAAGCAAAGATGAAAAGAAAAATTAGAGGAAGAGTAGCAAATACACACAATGTTTTTAACATGGTTTGGCCAAAGCCGGGTAGTTTTAATTCCTACATCCACAGTAATGTATTGATCTGGAGTAATTTTTACAGAGTTTCAGTATGACTATTTCAGCTTAGCTTACAAGGATCCTCCTCTTCCTATTTATAGAGGTTGGGAGGTTACAAATGTAAATTTACATGTTGTAAATAAGTTGCATCAAACATTAAATGTACAAGACAATATAAGCCCTTCAAATAAGCTGATATGGCACTTCATCTTGCTAAGCTTCTTGATTAGGCAATGCACCTCATCTCACAAGCCATTTTTGGATTGGGGTTGCTATCAACCTTTGGCTAGCGAGGACAAACTCATGTATTGTAAAGTAAGCTCAAGCAGGATCAATTGTTGAGCATGCGAGTCAAGGCCTAGTATCCTTATCCTCAACAAGCTAGACTTCTGCTAGGACTTGGCTTTCTCTTCGGGCCTTTGCTAACCTGATTCATGATGTTGGATTTTACCCATAATAGAAACTAAAATTAAACAAATTGCATTAACATAGGCAAACAAAATCAAAGAAAAAAATAGAAATCTAAGGAGAAAAGCTTCAATCCAATGGACTCTTGCACTTAATTTTGTCACTTATCATTGACACAATTTTTTTATTCCCATTTTGACCACTTAATCAAGAATCTAATTAAGCTCAGCACCTAATCAATTCATATTAATTTCTCTCTAAATTGGCTAACCAAGCCCAACACCTGATTAACCCCTATGGCTAAATTGATTAAAGCTCAACACTTCAACCAATTTACCATTAGCATTAAGACTCGAAAATACCAAGAATAATTAATAAATTCACCCTAGTAGCATATTTATTAATTACCCCTAATTTTCTAGGATAATTGACCTACACTAATGCACAATCATAAACCTTGTTGCTACTCAAGTTAAATAGACATAAATAACATTGACTATAAAAATTTAACTAGTAATAAATTACAATGAATAATTAATTAATGGGCCCTATTAATCTATTATCCAAGACAATTAATAACATTAAAATTGAGAATCAAAAGAATTAAATTGAGAACAAATTAGCAATAAAAGCAAGTTTCATAATCAATAAGAGAATTGATGTAGAATTTCCCTTAGATTGAATAAGAAGTTTAGCTACACATTAAAATAAAAATAAAAGAGAAGAGAAGACCCAAAAGAGGTGAGTGTTTTTATCCGAGCAGAGCTCCTTCTTTTCACAAAAGTAGAGAAAATGAAAGTGAATATAAGGAATTAATACAATTGGGCCTTATTTGATCATTATATGAGCTCACTATACTACTTTTACTTAGGCAGCTGATTAGGGCTGGAAGGACGCATACCTGGATATAGGTTTCTTGATAGGGATTATATCTTCATCTCTTAGAATTCCAATGGCCTTGACCATGTTAAAAATTTGAGCTCTAACTCAACTTGTGGTTTCAAAATTGAAATAGTTTTTCAAAGCAGTCTAACCCATAATAAAAATTTTCACTTAGATACATAGCCTTGATACTTTATTAAAATAGCGTAGTTTCACCTCAAGCCCTTCATGAAAGTTGTGGAGGCAGATCTTAGCTACCCAATGTGCTTTAGTTAATGAAGACTAGAGGTCCAATTATGATCAAAATACTAAAACTAGTTCTAAACAAATAGGTTAGCACTTTGTTTTAGTTTCTGAGATTAATTTGACCTCTAAAAAGGTTGAACTAGACTTTGGACATTTTATGACATTTGTAGAGTGTCCTCCTAAATTTTCAAAGACATAAGAATAACCCAAAATTGAAGATACACCCAAAAACCTAAAACAATGTCAAATTATCAAATTAATCAAATTAAGCTAAAAAACTGACCAAACCAAAAAATCAATTACAAGTATCCAATTAAGCACATAAATATGACAAAAGGTTAAGTATGGAAGGGACACAAAATATGTATAAATTGTGTTCATCAAATTCCCTAACACTTAGCTCTTGCACATCTTCAGGTGAGACACCAAAACAAAAATTGTAACACTACCCTTTGAATAATGATGGGAATGCAAAACCAAAAGTAAGGAAACAACTAAAATTTTAGGGGACATAGCATTTCACAAAGCACATTCTTGATAACTCGAAACTCAAAACCCAACTAGTAAAACATTTTCATTCAAAAGGGAAGTAGATCAACTTGGTAGACCCTTATAAGGTAAGCTCTCAATGTAACTCTTTTTGTGTTTAAGATAGGAAAGTGTTTCACTTAATTTCACCATGAAAGTGCACTAACATAAGCTTGTTTATCATTTGATCTCCACTACTTAAATCACATGCATAGTACAAATCAAAAGGACTTCATAGGGGTTGTAATGTAGCCAAGGGAAAAGGGGAAGAAGGGAATGGTATAGATATGAAAGTGCTAAACCAAAGTGACTAATAGAGCATTGTGGCATAGATTCAATCAAGCAAAGGAGTAATTAAAATAGGAATCTACATCACAAATTTTCACATTTGTCACTTCTCTTTTTCTTTTTCCTTTTCTTCACTTTTTCTCGTTCTTTTATTTTAGCTCTTTCTTTTTAGAAAATTTCTTTTTTTTTGTTCTTTTTCTCTTTGATTGCATTGAGCTCTTTTTCTTTTTTTTTCCTTTTTGTTTCTTCTTTTTTACTATTGAAATGAATCATATTTGCCTTTCTACCAAACAATTAGCACACCCTCATGCTTGTTCAAGAACCCATCCTACTAATGAATTAAAAACTCCACTAATCCCTAAGATTAGGAAAAACTAAAGACATTCAAGGCCTAGCTTTCTAATAAGTTATATAACAAGAAAAAGGTCAATAAAGCTCAAAGGGGCTCAATAATGGTTTTTGCAAGGTTTACTAAAAAGGAAAAAATGGCTCAGTCAATGAATACTATAATTATATTTATGCATGGTTATGCCAATGTAATCTCAGAAAGATTCAAAGCAAGTTCTAGACCAACAATTCCATGAAAGAAAGTCACACACAAGAGAGAAGAGAAGCCTAATAAAAATGATAAAAAAAAATGACTCAAAATCTCATAGGCTATATGTCTACCAAAATCAATCTACAAATATTTCAAAATTCACCACTATGCTAATTATATTCAAGGATCAAGAGGCAAGACAATTTATTCCACATGTTATGCAACCATTAAAATCAATTACAACCTACTCAAGGCCTAAACAAATTCATCATTGTTGAAAAACACCTAAATGAACAAAATAAATACAATTTTTATTTTTTTTTCACAAGCAAAGCAAAGCAATCCAAAAATCTCCCCTACACTTAAATTTTACATTCTCCTTAATTTATGCACAAAATCATTAATAAATCATGGGCAATCAAAATAAAGGAGATAATAAAAGAGAGTAAATGCTTGGGTTGTCCATTGAGAAGGACCTTTGTTTAACATTATTGGCTTGATGGTCTACTAGTTGTTCTCTCAATTAGGATCATGAATTCTTGGGACTGCAGGAATTGATTGCTACTCATGAACTCCAAAACCTATCTCCAACTATATGAAGATTTTGCTATTACCAATTGCTGCTTTTGATCTATCCCTTCCAATCAACTTTAAAACATCATACACTATAGAATTAGTAGTATCAATACAACACATGGAATAATCATTAGGAAGGTATTCCATGACATCATCAAAGATATTGTATTTTATGGTATCACCATCAAACTCCATGGTAAGAGAACCAACACAAATATCTATTTTTGTCCTGGATGTTTTCAAAAAAGGTCTTCCTAAAATGATAGGAGTTAAGTTGTTTAAGGGATCATCAATCATTTTTCAAAATGTAAAAATCCACAGGAAAGATGAAGGCATCTACTTGCACTAAAACATCCTTAATTACTCCTATAAGAACAACATAAGACTTATTTGCTAATTGTATGACAACATTTTTTTC
Organism: Saraca asoca; assembly: GCA_026873985.1. Lineage (NCBI taxonomy): Eukaryota > Viridiplantae > Streptophyta > Magnoliopsida > Fabales > Fabaceae > Saraca > Saraca asoca. The sequence goes on from JANHAO010017801.1 coordinate 13,421, forward strand.
TTCAAAGGTCCCAATTGCAAGATACATGATCAAAATAAGGCATGACATTTATGAATGCACCTAAGTCTATCATGGCATGTGTAAAATAATTCTAACCAATTGCACATGGGATAGTGAAGGAACATGGGTCCTTGCATTTTTGTGGCAATTTCTTTTGGGTGATCGCAAATACTTTTTCCTCTACTTTGATTTTTTTTATTGCCCTTTAATTTCTTTCTGGTGATACATAGCCAATTAAGAAACTTTGTGTACGTAGAAATCTGTTTAATCACATCTAGTAGTGTTATTTTCACTTCCACTTTCCTACAAATCTCTAGAATGTTCTTTTCTTGGTCTTTGTTAACCCTAGCTATATCATTACTACTAGTTTTGAATGTTGAAAAACAACTGAAAAAGCAATAAAAAGTTTTCTTGAACTAA
>JANHAO010017802.1:0-13850 GCA_026873985.1 Saraca asoca
GTTTTTGAAAACAACTCTGAGCTGTTTTCAAAAACAGTTTTTAAAAACAAAAAAACAGAACAGTTTCCAAACAGGCCCTATGTTTTTAAAATTCTAAATATCTTATAGGTATTGAGTTTTAGGAATATGATATTTGATCCTTATATTATATTATAGAATCTTAAATACCTTATGGGTATTTGGTTTTGTAGTATAATATTGTTTAGGAATTGCATAATATATTGAAAAAAATATTATAGCATGATTATGTTAAATATGCATTTTTTGGGAAATTTATGATGAATTTCATAAATTGTTATTTCCTTAACCTCGTTGCCTATGCAATTTTATGAAAACATTGGATGAGATCAATTATGAGCACTAGGCTGAATTGTTAAAATTATATTTAACAATTTCCATCTGGATTTGGCATTGAGAGAGAAATAGCTAGTGATTGGTGATAACTTTATTGCTGTGCAAAGGACTCTTCATGACAAGTAGGCATACTCTGATTGATTGTGCTTGATGGTTATGAACTATACTATGATAAGACCACTAGGCAAAGTGTTGTTAATTTTTCAAATGTCAAAGCCTTTATAGACTCTGTGGCTAAGAAGTTCATGAAGTTTGATAAGGCAAAGTAAGGACAATACCTCTCATTGCTCTAGAAAACTATTTATAATGGTTTTAGTGGAGTTCGTGAGCATATCATGAAGTTGATGCATTACTACAATTGGTCAAAGGCCATAAAAGTAGACTTAGGAAATAGTTATTTGATTTGATATGCTTTGGAGCCTCTTCTTGCTTAGTATGATATTCTTAAGACATAATATCACTCCTAGAAGGGTGAATAGACTATTAATGGGATGATCTCAATTGCTAGTCAAGTGGAAGATGACATGAAGAAAGGGAAGGTTTGTAGTGCTCACTTTGTTTCATATGGATCTAGTGCTGAGCATGGAAATAAGTCACACTTGAAGGATAACAAAGGAAAACCTAGTTTTGAGAAGAAGAAGAAGGCCAATATGAATGCACAATACTATAAACTTAAGAAGCCTCTATTCAATGGGGACTGTAAGTATTGTAAGAAGTATGAGTACAAGAAGGCAAAGTGTTATAAGCTTAAGAAGTGAATTGAGAAGAAGAATCAAGGTATTCCTCTAGCTCTGATGTGTTCTGAGTATAATATTATAGACATTCCATCGAACACTTGGTGGTTAGACACTGGTGCAATAATTCATGTTACCAATTATTTATAGGCGCTGAGAAATAAGAGGAAGCCAAGTGAAAGATATAGGAGACAAAGTACAAGTAGAGTATATAAAAGTAGTAGCATTAAGATTATATTTTAGTCATGTTTTAGAATTAAGAGATATTATTTATGTGCCTTCCATGAGAAAGAATTTGATTTCAATTATTACTTTAGACTAGTTTAGATATAGTTGTCTTTTCAACAATGAAAAAGTTAGTTTGTTTTATGATTTTGCTTTGGTTTTTTTTGGTTGTTTGTGTGATGGCTTATATAATGTTGATTTAGACCTTGTGAATTCAATACATAGAAACAAAAGAAATAGTATTGATGAAAGATCTTTGATGCTATGGCATAGGCATCTAGGTCATATCTCTAGAGAAAGGATGGAGGGATCGATAAAAGAAAGAAATTTTCATGACTTGGACTTCTCTAATATTGGTATGTGTGTTGATTGCATCAAGGAAAAGCTCCCTACTAGAGCTAGAAAAGAAAAGAGATCTAGAAAAGAAAATGTTTTAGAGCTGATTCATGCTGATGTTGGTGGGCCAATTATGTTAAACACTATGGATGGATACAAGTACTTCATCACTGCATTGATGATTATTTGAGATTTGACTAGGTGGAACTCCTTACTGAAAAGTTGAAGTCCTTGAATGCTTTTAAGGCATTCAAAACTGCAATTAAACTCAAACTAGGAAAGAAGATTAAGTGCATCAATCCTAATAGAGGTGGTGAGTTCTATGGTACACATAATGAAATTGGTAGGAATCTTAGTCCTTTGGTGAGATAACTTCAAGATTGTAGAATTAAGGCTAGTTACACTACACCTAGAATGCTTGAATAAAATGGGATTGTATAAAAAAGGAACCACACACTCCTAGACATAGTGAGATGTATGTTGACGAATTCCACTTTGCCAAACTTTCTATGAGGCAATACTTTAAAAAACACTGTGTATGCTCTAAATCAAGTCCTTAGTCTTAGGCATTTCCATGTTTTGGGTTACGTGGCTGAAGTGAAGTTGTATAATCCATTTACAAAGAAGCTTGATCCAAAGATTGTTAGTGGTTATTTCATTAGATACTGTAGCAGCTTTAGAGGTAGCAAATTTTACAGTCTAACACACATCGTCTATGTAATTAAGTCAAATCATGCCATACATTTTAAGGATTGTTTGGACAATAGGAGTGAAAAATCACGTGATATCTATTTTTAAGGGGAACAAGTCATTATTCCATTAGCACCTTTAGTGATTAAAGCATACCATGTTGATCTAGAAGATGATTCAGTATAATGAATGTTAGAACTAATGGTAGAAGTTGGAGAGCCAAGTGCTCCATTGGTAGAAGAAAGGGAACCAAGTTTTGTAAATAAAGAAGAACCCTTGAGGAGATCCAATGAGTTTGTAGACCATTAATTACAAATGATTATCTAGTGTATCTGTAAGAGCACGAGTTTGATGTCAATGATGACAATGATCCCACCAATTTTTAAGAAGTTATTTCAAGTCTTAATTCTTTAGAATGGATGAAAGCCATAAGGATGAATTGTTTTCGATGCATCAAAATGATGTGTGAGATCTTGAAGAATTACTTGCTAGTTGTGAGCCTATTGGATGCAAATGGGTCTCTAAGATCAACTGGGATACTTAAAGGGAGATTGAAAGGTAAAAGGCCAGACTTATAGCAAAAGGCTACATTTAGAAAGAAGGCATTGATTACAGAGAAGCTTTCTCACCATTTCAACTAAAGACTCATTCTGAGTTGTTATGGCATTGGTGCCACATTTTAATATGAAGTTTCATTAGATGGATGTTAAGATGACCTTTTTGAATAGTGATTTATCAAAAACTATTTATTTGAGCTAGAAGGTGGTTTTTGAGAGAAAGGTAAATAACACTTGGTGTATAAATTAAAAAGGTCCCTATGGTTTGAAGCAAGTGTCTAGACAATGGTATTTCAAATTTAATGAGATTGTTACTTCTCTTGAATTTAAGGAGAATGGTGCAAATAATGATATGAGCCTTTTAGTTAAGACAGATTTATGATTCTATTCTTGTATGTTAATGATATTTTTCTTGTAAGTAATGATATGAGCCTTATGATCGAGACAGAGTGGACACTTCGACATATTTTGAGATGAAGGATCTCGTTGAAGCCTATTTCATATGACGCATATAGATGACTAATCTCGGGTTCTTCTTGGCTTGTTTTAAAGATGATATGTTGAAAAGATGCTTGAAAGGTTCAATATGTCTTTGTGCTCTCAAGTGTTGCACCTTTCTAGAGGGGCAAGATTCTTTCTAAAGTTTAGTATCCTCAAAATGATGAAGAAAGTTCTAGTATTAAAGAGGTCCCATATATGTTTATTATTGGTAGACTAATGTATGCTCAAGTATGTACGCATCCTAATATTACTTATGTGATTGGTGTACTTGGGAGATACTTAAGTGATTCTGGTTAGAGACATCAGACTATTACAAAGAAAGTTATGAGGTACATGCAAGGTATAAAGATTTTTGTACTAACATATTGCAAATTTGGTGAACTGGTAATTGCAGGCTACTTTGACTTTGATTTCAGAAGCTATCCAGATGATAAGAAGTTAACATATGGATATATTTTTATGATAGTAAGAGGAGGTATTTCAAGGAAAAGTGTCAAGCATTCAATTACAACAACCTCCATTATGAAAGCAAAATATGTCGCATGTTATGAAGCTATTTGTGAGACTGGTTAAGGAATATGATATCTGGACTCAAAGTTAGTGAGAGTATTTTTAGACCTTTAACCATTTATTACGACAATATTGCTACAATAATCTTCTCTCAAAATAATAAAAGTTCTACCGATACAAAAGGTTTTGATGTTAAATATGAATTTGTTAGAGAGAAGATATGCAAACATCATACATGTATTTAACACGTTGCCATAGATCACATGCTCACGGATCTACTAACCAAAGACTTAACTGTAGGATTGTTCAATGAAAATGTTACTAGAATGAGTTTGGATGACCCTTTCTTATTGAAATGATGAACTTATATTATTTTTAATCTCAATATTTATAAAATGTTATGATCTTGCCATATTTATATAATATATTGTTATTAACGTGCACTGTGTGATGGCATTTTGATGGAAATGTATAAACCCTATTCCACTATCGTGTTAAGATCATTGAATCTCATTTGGCATCTTGGGCATATGCTTGGACCAATATGTTGAGATTTGCATGTAATTACATTTATCATTATGTAAATCTTGTTACTTACATTTCACATTGTGTTATGGTTATCGAGGTGTAGGTACTCAAGTATGTATGATATTAGTATTTCTATCGGATATGATGCTCTGCACTATTGAATACTTATGGTCTTAATTTAGACCTGTGGTTGTAATAGTATCATAGTTAATTTAACATTTCTAGATGTGGCCACATATGCTAATTCAGAGAAGAATTTTTGCCTTCATTATGTTTTGAACTATTTTGTCCAAGTGGAGGATTATTAGAATTTTTCCATGTGGACTTCCATAATTCAAAATATATTTTATAAAATTTGAATACATATGCCAAATTAATACTATAAATTGGCCTAAATTAAAGTGATAATAATATGTGACTTAAAATGACACCTAAACTAAAATAAGTGATTACTAGTATGTGAGCCTTGGAACTAGGCTATCGTGTGATGGTTTAGCTTAGCACAACCAGGTTAATATATGTAAGGTAGGCCTTTACTCTCACCCTTTGTTAGTTTCTACAGTCTCCCCATTAGGATTAGTAGATGCATTCTTCTAGAGATTGCTAGGGATCAAGATGAGTGGACCTACTAGGATTCCCAATCATTTAACTTAATAGTTTCATAGTATGCACAAGGTATGTAATTCTTTTACATCATAATTATTGTTTTAATTTGCATTATATTTATGTCATATGATATGATAAATTAAATTCAAATAATTAGTTCAATTTTGTGATGCAATTTCTTGCAATATGTATTATAGAAGTAGTTGACTCTATTACTTGTATAGTCAATAATCTAAGTTTAAATTCTGCATTTTATCACCAGTCTTGTCAAATTTTTAGTTGCTAAAATTCCTATTCTTGATCTTTATTTATATGTTTTAACTGAGCATGACTTAGAGATGAGATGAGATTTATAACAAGAATAATCTAGATAATAATTCAACTTGGTACTCTAATGAATATTGTGGAAGATATCAATCAAATCGATACAATCATGCACATAGATATTTTCGTAGGATTTCTTCTATTCTAGTGATGATTGCCTATGAGAAGGATGCTGAAGGGGTACAACATTGATAAAATACTACCTTAATGTGGATTGAAGATTTAGGAGTACTATTCTTCAATTTATGGAGTCATTCTTTAAAATATTATTTAGGGTGAGATCAATTGACATCGATGTCAACCAAATTTATACTTACATTATTACATGATTTTTTCACAAATTTTATATCCGTATGAAATTATGTACTATTCCATCAATAAACTTTAAGTTTAACGTAAAATATACTTATGAAGTATAAGAATAAGAAAGTTTCAACTCTTTCATTGTATGCATATTATTCTTTAAATTTTCAAAAATTTTGTATACAAGATAAATATGATGATTATTAGTAATTCAATGGTTGAATCAAAGAAACTCATGTCATAACAAAATTTATTAATTGGTGTAAGTGTTCAAAGTCTTACATCAATGTCAATTTATCCTTTTCCTATAAATTATGGCATTGCTTACAAAAATTTATGATATGAGTCATCAAGTAAGCAATTCAAGTTGCATATTCTAGCTTAATCTTCTGTGAGTTTTAGAAAACTAAGTTTTAGGAAAAGGAAGGGATTAACACCTTATAACACCAATAAAACTAAGATCAAGACTTTGTTTATTTTGTAGGAAAATATTTTTCATAGGAAAATCTCATTTACTTATATAATTAAAGATTTTTTTTTAATATTACTTGTATATTTTGTGATTAACAAAATAATGCATAATATCATAGAACTAGTGGAAAACAATCTCTTCTCTAAAGAAGTGATGTTGTTTTCTGTCATATTCCCACATGTAATATTAGATAAATATAATATATTTTATCGACTTAATATTTTATAACTATAAATATAAGTAAATAAATTTATTCTACGAAAGATTTTTTTCATCAAACACAAAGGGAGCCTAATTCTAAAATTAGCAACCAAAAGAAGTGGTATTATTTTTTGTCATATTCCCCACATGTAATATTAAATAAATATAATATATTCTATTAACTTAATATTTTATAACTAGGAATACCAATAAATAAATTAAGTTGACGAAATATTTTTTTCGTCAAATACAAATGGAGCCCAATTCCAAAATTAATAGCAAAATAATTATGTGAAAAACCATATGAAAAACCAATGTCTACAAAATCAGACCAAATTAGCTAGTCGGACTGGGAACATGTATGTATAATGGTTTGATTCAACCTTAAAATTAGTTTCATGGTTAGATTGGATTGGACCAATCAAAACTAAATTAAATTGGACGAATTAGCTAGAATAAGTGAACTGAAACCAGTTTTCAAAAGTTGATTGATTTTTTTTCAATTTTTTTTTATAATTTGCCTTCAAATTGAGTTGTTTTTTTTTTGTATTTTTTAATTGTAATATTTGAAAGATTTACTAAATAAATGGCTCACAATTATAATATATTTTTTTTAATTTTTAACTTCTTACAGAATTTATAATGATTTTTATTTGCTATATTTATGAGTTTTTATGTATTACAAACTTAAATTTATAAATTATATTATGTGAAAATTATTGTTTGTATATAATTCAATTTAACATATTTAATTTCTTAATTATAATGTCATTCGATTCAACCATTGGTTTAACCAATCAAATTAATCGAATCATGACATGATAATCTTTTTGATTCGATGTTTGATTCAATTTTTAAAATATTGTGTTTAACCATTCACTGAAATAGACATCATCATAGCCTTAATGTTTAATTTAGAATAATACAACCTAAAAAAGTATAAAAAGAACCACATAAAATTTCTAATAAATAATAGCTCTAGACCCACATTTAAAAGTGGACATGAGTTTATCACATCTTCTAATAGAGGGTGTGAGATTTACTATCAATTCCAATTTTTCTTAAACTACTTTGAGAATAAAAATAAAAAATGACACATGAAAATAACAAAGCTAAAACAAGAAAAATAATGGAGGGTGTGGAGTACTAGCTTTATTGTTATCTTTGAATGTTGACATATGGGTACTTTTTGGTAGTAGATGTTCTTGTAAGATGTTTAATTTAAATTTGTATCTTCTCTTTTTTCTATTTAGTCATGTTTCTATCATGTTGAAGATAGATAGATATAGAATCTTTATATGTGGTACTATTAGAATCTTTTTTTTATGTACAATAGGATTTACAAAAATTTTTATATCTATCTCTCTCCAAATATAATAGAAAAATAATCAAAAGAAAAAGGAGATATCCAAATCTGGTTAATTTAGTCATAACTATACATATAGTGAGATTATTACTACAATCCCATTTTTTCATTTGTTATAAATTTACATCTTCTTAAATTGAACTGATAACTTTTAAGGTAAAATAACCTCATGGTAGTACATAACTTATCATCATTAAATTTAGGTGTATATTTATTAGAAGGTGAAAATTTTGCTTATCAATTTGTTGATGGTTTGGTTGATTGGTAATATATTTTAAGAATGTTGGTACCACTTTGTTTCACCTTATTTGGATATTATTATTCATTGTATCTTGTGTTTTCCGATTATGAGAGAGTAAGCAAAATTTCTCTACCCTTGCCATAAGGAAAAAAAAAACTTTAATTTCATCTCCTAAATTGCATAACTAACTAGAATTTGTCAAGTTTGGAATATTAAATGGATGATGAAAACATATGACTTGTTAAGTCTCAATCTTAGTAATAACTCTTAAAAGGATAGTTTTCCATACCCAGACTATAATAATGGACATCGATACCCTAATTGATCGAAAAGTAAAAAAAATGATATGTTGTTTGTATAAGAGAGGTTTTGAGGTCAACTATTTATTTTTTTTCTTCTAAATCTATTAAATGAGACTGAGATTAGTCTTAATTTTATTTTTACCTCAAGTATTTTTGTATTTTTAACGAATTTATGGGTCAATAAAAGTAAGTTAAGTTAAGTAATTTTTTCACTCCACAAAAATTTGAACATATTTTTTTTAATTCAAATTTGTCCAAAATCTAATTGGTTGAAACACATTAAAAAATTTAAAATTGAAAAAACATAACATTTTAGAGACATTAAGGAAAACAAACTAACCAAAAGCATCTAATTAAAATTACTACATAAACCTAAGAATATTTTTACTTTAGGTCAATTGCATATTTGAATATGTTTTATATTGTACAAAGTGTTATGCAATCATTAAAATAATCATGTTACAAATGAGTATGCAAAATGGACAACAAACAACAAATTTAATAAGGAGAGACACAAGTAAATTGTCTTTCTCCTTACCAAATATGTATATGATAATGAACTTATAAAACAAATGGTTGTCTAATGACAGTGAATTCATGAAATAGATGACCGCCTGAGCCTACTTCTCGCTTAGCTAAAACAAGGCCCCGCTTAAAAGTCACAATAAAGGGCACATGCTATTTAACAAGGGAAAAATTGACTACCCTGGGATGAACAATCTTGGATGACCAGTTATGGATAACTGGCCTTGACTATGCATTGCTACATGACATGCCTTTATTTGAGTTCAATTGCACTAAACACACCCAATTGGGGGAGTATCGCAATTATGCCCTAGGTTCACACCAAATGGGATCCAAACCAATAGTATAAATAGAAAATAACTTATCATCCTTGCGCAAGACTTACACACCACGTTATTACTATGGAGAAATTAATCTAGGGCCATTGTTTTGTAGCTTCATTTGGCGTCCTTTGTGGATTTTATGCCACTTACATACTTTATTCAGTGCTGATAGCTTTCTGCTTCATAGACATGCCTCACCAAGTTAGAGTTACTGACACCACTGAAGGAGAAAATCAAAGCTCTTTGCTTCTTGTTAGGATCACCCTCTTACGCTAGAGGGAGGAGATCATACATAGCAACACTAGAGAGAAACTCATCAGATGGAAGTTAAGCTTGAAAGGCATGCTTTGGCAAAGTAGGTTCATATTTTATGCTCTAAGTTAGAGTAACTGTAGAGCCTCTACATTGGTTTTCTCCTTTTTTTATTTTGTCATCACAAATTGAAAACCCACCAAATTATACACTAGTCAATAACTCTCAAACCCACCAAAAACAACCTTCCTAAAGCCAAACCCATTAGAAACACCCATCGTAAACACAAAGTTATCATAATAGCTATCATTTCAATACTCACAATCAATGAGTACTACCATTTACATAGGCAAGTCACCCTTAATTATTGGCCAAGGTGGCCTGCCTCCATTTACAACACTTGCCCCTCAACAACCAAAACCCTATCCTATGAATTGTATGACTCATTGAACCTCAGATTCTTTCGATTGATTGAAATTCCTACCCATTTTTTGATCACTTTATAAATACCTCATTATCACTTAGTTTCTAACCCTGACTCATTTAGATGCTTATGATGGCACCACAGATTTGCAAAACCATTTGGAAGTATTCTTGGCATCTATGCTTATGTTAGGTGCCCCAGACACCATCTTGTACTGAACATTCTCTATTACCCTTAAAAGGCAAGTTTACGATGGTTCATCACTCTCCCAAAATAGTTAATATCTCAATTTAGGTAGCTAGCTAATGCATTTGCCACTCACTTCACCACAAGCCGAGTGCAGAAGAAGACCTTGATGACCCTGTTAAATTTTCAATAAGAAAAACAAGAAACACCCAAGGAATATCTGGCTAGGTTCAACAATTTAGCATTAGAGATCAAGAACTTGAATGAAGGAATAGCAGTCTATTAGCTTATTTTAGGATTGTGATCTAACCATTTCTCTCTATCACTTACATCCTTGGCAAAATTCTTAGCTTGATCAAAGAAGTACTTTAACGTCGAGGAAGTAAAGGCAGGAAGAAGAGTAGGGGAAAGACCTCTAGGACATGAAAATTGACCATTTGTAGAAAGAAAGGATAGAGAGCGGGCACCTCCTAGAGGGTGCTTTAATAACTATGAACCTTTGAGCTCACCAATCAGCACAATAATCAATGATATATGGACAGTAAAATTAATAAAAATTTCTCACTGTGAAAGAAGAACAAATTTCCTTTGGCTAATAAAAGAAAATATTATAGTTTCAAAGAGACTACAAGCATGAGGTAAAAGATTGTGTTACATTGAAAGATGAAATCAAGCAGTTGATTTGAATGGGACACCTATCAAAGTACCAAAGTTTTAGTTAGTCAAAATTCAATCGGCTAAAAGAGAGGGACTGCTTTCTACGAAAAGAAGGAAAGGAGATTATGCTGGCCAAATTGTTGATATCTGGATTGATTGAAATAATTGCAAGGGGATTCATACGGAGAGAATTATCAAAAAAATGCTAAAAAGCTTTAATTGCTGCAGATTATTGATGCTGAGGTAAAAAGGAAATAATAAAAGCACGAGACCATATCTTTCATAAAGGAGGATTTTGATGGCACCGACGATGACCATGATGATCCAGTGGTCACCATAGTTCTTATTCACAATTTCATAGTAAAAAGGATAGTAGTAGACTAGAGGAGTTTCATCAACATATTTTATTCACATACTACCAAAGCACTAGGCATACTAGATAATATGTATAAAATTTATAATGGTGTATTTTTTAGGGAAATAGGTGCTCATAAAAGGAACATTGACCCTGCGAATGACAATTGGAGCATCTCTACGGATCCAAAATGTTGGAGTTGATTTTTTAGTTGTGGTAACACGTAGTAATACCTGTAATGCTATCTTGGGCCAGATGACTCTAAATCGGTTAGGGGTTGTGGTATCCATGCCATATTTGCAAATGAAATTCCTAACCCCAATTGGGGTAGGCCAAGTAAGGTTGGACCAAAAGATGGCCTAAAAGTATTATATAATTAGTTTTAAAGTAGAACAAAAGGAAAGGAGTACAGGTAGAACAAAATTGGTTATTTTTAACTAGTTAGTTAAAGAAGAATGCTAGTCAGTTGAGGCGACCATGTTTGATGTCTATGACCCAAGTCACGAAAGGCTCAAGTTGGTGTTTGAGTTAATTGAGGTGAAGTTATTTTACTAGGAGGATGAGTATACAATAAAGGTGGGGGAAAATCTATCCTAGTTGAGAGGGAAAAGCTTGTCAGTTTGCTTCAAAAGCATGTTGAGGTTTTTGCCTGGAAACCGACTAATGTACTCAGAATAGACCTAACTATAACTTATCATAAACTGGCGCTTAGTCCAAATGCAAAACCTATGCAATGGACGAAAAGGAATTTCAAAACAGAATGGTGAGCGGTGATAAAAAATAAGGTTTAGAAGTTGCTAGATGTAGGTTTCATTCGAGAGATATCTCATACGACATGGTTAGTGAATGCAGTCCTTGCAAAAAATTGAATAGAGGATGTCGTATATGTGTTGACTTCACAGACCTTAGCAAAGTGTGTCCCAAAGATTCTTAACCCTTAACCAACATTGACCAATTGGTAAATAATGCTTTAGGTTTTGAAGTATTAAGTTTTGAAGGTGCATTATTAGGGTATAACTAATTGAAAATGCACCTGGATGATAAAAAGAAGACAACCTTTGTGACTACAAGATGTTTACTATTACAAAGTTATTCCATTTAGACTAAAGAACACAAGAGTGACCTATCAAAGCATGATGAACAAAGTGTTCTTGGAACATACCAACCAAAACCTGGAGGTGCACATAAATGATATTTTGGTAAAGTTAGTAAGAATGTAGAAACACTGGGATGATCTTAAAGAGATGTTTGAAATTTTTGAGGAAGAATTAAATGAGGCTGAATTTAGTAAAGTGCATTTTTACGGTTCAAATGGGCAAGTTTCTAGGCTTCACATTGACTAAATAAGGAATTAGAAAAACCTGACTAAGTGTCAAGCCATCATCAACATGAAGAACCTAATGAATGTCTAGGAAGTTCAAGTGTTAAATGGATGATTAGTAGCCTTAGCTTGCTTTATGTCCAAGTCAGGAGACAAATGCCTTCCCTTTTATAAATTGCTTAAAAATGTTAATGTTGTATGGAATGATAAGTATGAAAGAGCCTTTAGTGAACTTAAAAAGTACTTAGCGGCTTCACCAATTTTGTTAAAGCCACAAGTATCCGAATATTTATACTTAGCAGTACCAAAAGTGGCAGTTAGTTTGGTTCTAATAAGGGAAGAAAATGATAAGCAAAAGTCGAACTATTTTGTAAGCAAAACCCTACATAGAGTGGAGTTCCAACATTAGAAAATCAAAAAGTTGGTGTTTACATTGCTATTCACCTAAAAAAGGTTAAGACCATATTTCCAAACTTATCAAGTTATAGTTAGAACAAATAAGCCCATTTGACAGGTCCTTTAAAAACTACATTTAGCTAATCATTTGGTGGCATGGTCAGTTGAACTCTTAAAGTACGGGCTAATCTTTGTGACAGGTTTGCTTGGCCAAGACAAGGTGGAAAGGGCTGAAAATTTCAAAAAATTTTCTTTCCATGGCTGAGAAAACCTCCCATAGATCCATTAGTGTGAGGTCTCAAATACTACTTAGAACAATTCTAGAGTAAAAGAAAGAGCTTACTAACCTTTAGTCCAGCTTAAGTAGTGGAAGAAGAGGATGTTTCTGAGTCACCAAGCAGTCCAAGTGTACTACCTCTATTGGTGATCCATGCTAGAAAAATCCTCTTAATGGCCTCTAAAGCTCTCCTCTTGGTGTTAGCAAAGATAGAGCTTGAAGGGGATGAAATTTGGAGCCAAAGGCCGAAACTTTTCCGGTGAACTCTTCTTTCCCTTTGGTTCGGTATGCTTGTCTGAAAAGCATCTCTTCTTTACCTCAAAAGTGTCAGCCAAACTTAAGGAAAGGGAGAAGCTGAAACGGCGTCGTTTTGGGGGGTTTTGAAAACCTTTTTCAAAAATTGCAAAACAGCCCCCAAGGTTTCCTTAAACCCTCTTTCAACCCCAATGCAGTTTCACCAAATTGCAATTTAGTCCCTGGACATCAAATGTGTCCAAAACTTGGCCATATCATTTCTTGTTATGTGTGTGACAAAGTAGGCCCCTGATCTGTTGGTAAAAGTCCAAAATACCTTTCAAACCATTTAAAGGCATATTAATTCTTCCAAATTAATCAATTATACTTTAAGCTATAAGCAGACTCTAGCAAGCCATTATAGCTACCCAATTCATAGTAGGAGTCTTCAAGGTGACAAGCCTGTTGTAAATGGTCTACCGTGTGTTATTCAGTGTGAATTACACAATGTGCATGATACAATCCTTTTATTACAATATCCAAATTAGTCAAAGGTATTGATAACAGTCAACCTTTGTAACCAATCATGTTTTCTCAACATCGCAAATTATTTGACTTGATTGAATTCGAGCACTCAATTCCAAATTGAG
>JANHAO010017803.1:0-13842 GCA_026873985.1 Saraca asoca
TAACACCTTTCAATTTAATCCTTTTTCATTTTTAACTATTATTTTCAATTTTTCTTTTTATTTTATTAATTTTCCGGGTATTACAGGCAGACACCTTATGAACTTTCTTAGAAGACTTGAGCTTACAATCCTCTTGAGGATAATTATTCCATCAAGAAGCTCCACATTTATAATAAGAGTTATCCTTTTCATGCTCTCTCTAATATAACATATAGTTATTGGGACATGCATCAATCTTTTTATAGTCAAGACCTAAGTCCTTAATCATGGCTTTTATTTTATTGAATGATAAAGGAATATTCAAATGAGGAATAGCTTCTTTCAATAACTTTAGGAGGGCAATGAATGATGCATTGCTCCATCTATGGAGATACTTCAACAAATACAATCGAATAGTAAATGACAATGTCGAGAAGTTTTTACAACCCGACTATAATTCTTGTTTTGCCATCTCAACCAAGTTAAAGAATTTCTTTGCATCTTCATTAGGGCCTTCATAAACTCCTTCCGCTTGCGCCACATCTCTAAATATATCATTTAACAGCCCATTAATGTCATCATAATAGTCATCTTCATCATGTATGTCATCATCAAGATCCATTAAGGTCACACTCTCTATATGATTATACCATTCTTTGTACCCCTCAACAAATCCATGGCATATTAAATGATCATACACTATATCTCTTTTTCCCATTTGCCACTAGCACAAATAGCACAAGGGCATGAAATCTCGCCTCCTTATGGTTTTCCTTTAGTGAAAGCATAATTTAAGAAAAATTTAACACCATCAATGTACTCTTTACTATGCCTTGGTAAATCCATCCAATCTTTTCCATATATTTTAGTCTACTAAGAAAAGAAAATCAGGTAATGAGACAAAATAATCACATCAAATCATCAAATGCATTGAATTCTAAAAAATTTTGTCTTTGAATCAGTTTAGAAATTGATTCATCCTTATAGAATTGATTATATAATCGATTCACAAAAGCTTCTAAACCTTTGGCAAAAAATTGTCAAAGACAGCTTCTCATGAATCAATTTAGGAATCGATTCATAAGAAGCTATCTTTGACAATTTTTTATCGAAGGTTCATGAAACTTATATATGAATTGATTCTTGAATCGATTCACATTCTGTATCTTAGTAACCCTAGCCTCATCTATAAGCAGATCTATCTCTACCTCATCTAATTTCATTAGATCAAACATCATCAATTTGTGTTTTCATAGGTTGTGATTTCATTGAAAGCCATGGAAGCCATGACACTCTCTCAGTTATATCAAATAAAGTTCACAAAATAGAAGATTAAACTAAATACAAAATAAAATACTTACCCTAACATTTTTCAGCGTGGGCTGGATTGCTAGTTGAAGAAACATTGAAGAACTTGGTAAGTAGAAGCAGAAGTAGAAGGAGCAGAAGTAGAAGCACACGTAGAAGCAAAAGCAAAGGTAGAAGTAGAAGTCATAGAAGCAAAAGTAGAAGCAGAAGGACCAGAAGAAGCAGCACACAGCTTGGCAGGAGATAGAAAAATAGAGGGAGCAGAGGGGGAAAAGGGAAATAATGGTAGGGGAGTAAAAAGAAAAACTTATAAAACCAAATTAAAGCATTAATTGACATTATAAAATTATTGTAAAAAAAATTATTTAGAAAAATAATTTAAGTGTTGCCTATTAATCAAAATTTTGTAACATTTAAAAAAGTATTATCTATTATCTCTATGGCAACAGTTTTAAGTGATTGTTGCTTAAAATTAGAAACAAAGGCAACAATAAAAAAAATTGTTGCCTATTCTAGTTATAAGCAATAGTTTTTAAGTGTTGCAGGGTTTAGTGTTGTCAAAGGCCAAAAATATTGTAGTGTAAAATGCTCTTACATGATTTATTAAATTGTTTAAACTTGAAAAATATTTTTGCATTTGAAATATTTTCAACAAAAACATTCCAAGATGTTTTTACATGATTTATCAAATTATTTAAACTTGGAAATATGTTTTTACGTATGAAATATTTCACCATAAATATTCTAATTTGTTATTAAATGATTTATTAAATTCCTTAAACTTGAAATTATGTTTTTGGATTGAAATATAAGCTTTAAAATGCTTTTGAATGGTTTTGAAATGAATTTAAAAAGTTTGAATTCAAAATCTAGCCATACATTTTGAATTGGTAATTATACATGATTTTGCGATTTTGGTTGGAATCATTATCGCAAGTCAAATTTTAAATTCGTAGTCATAATCACAATTGTTGAACTGCACTGGCGATCATGATTGCAGTTGCAAAATAAGTGACAAAAAGGTGTCAAAATCTTGTAATTCGAATTGAAATTGTAACTATGTTTTGTGATTCTAATCACAAGCATCTCAGGGTTGGTTGAATGTTTACAATTATTGACAAGACGAATTAGATTTAACATTATTTGCTGCGATTTGAATTGAAGCCTTCATAATTGATCTTTTGTAATTTTAATCATGATCATGATCGCAAGTCAAATTTTATATTTATGATCATGATTATAACTTTTGAATTATATTTGTGATCATAATCGCATGGGTAATTTTTGAAATAACGGTCATTTTTACTATGTACATGCTTTCTTGTTATAAATACCCTCTTCACATATTTTTTCAACAGCAAATTCCTAATTCGTAAATATTTTCTTTCTTTGATATGAGCTAGATTTGAATGATTCCATATATATTGAACTTCAATTTGTAAACTCAAATTACAAAGTTCTTTAAATTTTTGTCATATCTTTTAAACACATCTAGATTTTCTAAGGTGTGTCTTACTTTGGTTAGAAAAAGTGGATGAGCTCTTTGTTTTCCCTTTTTGAGTGAGTGGTTGAGTTTTTCAAAGGATTTTTTGATTGTGATTGAGCAATCATTATAAAAGCTTTTTCTTGTGCCTGTTTAAACTTAGAGGGATTGATACTATAATGGATTCAAACTTGGTTGAGAGCTTATAAGTGGATGTAAGTCTTGAAGATTGTTTTTCAAGGGAAAATCAATATAAATCTATGTTTGAATCTCTCTATGTCTAATCTTTTTATTTTCCAGCAATTTACAGCTTCTTGTTTTCCTTTTTTGAGTGAGTGGTTGAGTTTCTCAAAAAGTTTTTTTTTTTTTTGGTTGAGTTTTCATTGTAAAAGCTTCTCTTTGTGTCTATTTAAACTTGGAAGGATTGATATTATAATGGATTTAAATTTAGTTGAGAGCTTAAAAGTGGATGTACCTCTTTAAGATTATTTTTCAAGGGGAAATTACTATAAATCTGTGTTTGAATTTCTCTATCCTTATTCTTTTTATTTTCCAACAATTTATATTGTGGTATCATTTTTTTTTTTTTACTTTTGTTGATGATTGAGATTTTACCTTACTCTATTTTTTCGGTTGAATTTTGTTGGGTAATTTTTTACCTCATTGTTCTTCTTATTGCTTAGATGTGTTGGTATGCCTGAAAGAAGTAATTTCCTTTTATAAATGTACTAGCTAAAGTCTTATATATATATATATAAAATTAAATGAGTTACTTTATATAAATATTTTAGTTTATTATTTTTAATCTGTAAGGATCTTCATCAAAATATCTTGAATTTATTTGAATTAAAGACATTCCATAATTTTTGAAATTCAAGAAATTTTTAAACAGAATATTAAAAATTGTAAAATTTTTTGAAACACTGAATTCACTCTCTCTTGATGTGGATTGCCCCGTCCTATAATGCGATTATGATTACGATCAATTTCACTATTGCAAATATTATTTTTATTAAATTATTATTATTATTATTGGTCATTATTTTATTATTATACTTATTATTATTATTATAATTTTAATAATATCTCATAATTAAAATCGTTACTACCATTATTATTATTATTATTATTATTATTTTTTTTTTCTATTTTTATTTTCATGATTATTAATCTCATAATTAATAATTTAAATATTATTATTATTATCACCGATTATACTATCAACAATGATAGTAATTATTGGTGTGAATAATTACAATCATCGTAATCAATGGCACGCAATAGTCAATGTTGTACCATGGCATCTTGGGTTTCAGACTCTCTGGCTGCGCTGACTCGTCCAACTTTCTCCTTCCTACGGACCTTGACAGATCCATAAACCTCCCAGGATTAATTTATTAATTTCATTTTTACCAGTATTAATTTATTAATTTCATTTTTACCAGTATTAATTTATTAATTTCATTATTACTAATTTCATTAATTTTACTATTATTGTTACTAATTTTATTAGTTTTTCTTTTATTTATTTTATTATTGTTGATATTATTTTTTGAGAATTTTATTATTATTAATTTCATGACATCATCATCATCATTATCATCATTAAAATCATTATTTTTATTTTTATTAATTTCATTAATTTTAGTATTATTAATTATATTATTATTATTAGTATCATTAAACGTTATTGAATCAAACATACTTCATCAGTAGTTAAATATACCATCTTATTATTTCTTCTCTTCATTATCAAAATTTCCAGGCCTTAGACTGTCACGCGTAGTTTTGCAAATCCTTTTAGAATCATCTTGCAATTGTTCCTTCAATCAACAAGAGATCGTCTGTAATAGTAGCCTATGCTTTTCAATCGAAGGCTCACAATGGGTGATGCTCTATAAGAGTAGGGAGCATCACAGAAACCTCCATGTATAATTAATTGACTAGGAAGATTTCATCTGAACTCAGAATTTCTTCCCTCGAAAAACTACTATTAGACTGTATAATCTAATGACGAGTTCTAATTCTAAAATAGCTATGGTTCATAATCTCATTTATAACTAAACATACAATTTGAATTAAACCATCATCCATGGTTTAGCCCTGGGGAACATAATGCTAGATTCATTTTATATTCTTCCTGTACTGTAATATTGTAATTTTTATCAACAATTTGATCATTATTTATAGATTGAAATCGGAAACACTTTTTAAGACACTTCTTCTTACATGGAATGAATTTATATTTTGTTGGAATCCTTCCTGCATAAGAAATGCCTCCGGGGATTGAATTCATTGTTTCCTTTGTCCATGTATCAATGTTAAAGACCTGAGACCACTCACATGGAATTTGGGGCTGCGGGATTGTCAATCATACCTTTGATAAAAAGATTAATAATTTGCGCAACAAAGTCCGCAATAAAGTAAAAAAAAAAAAAAAATGAAGGAAGTTATGAACCGTATAATACACGCAATATCTGCTTAAAAAGGAGAGCAAGGTGGAAAGAATCAGAGTCAATTATATCACCGTTTTGAAAGTAAATAAAGCAGATTTTATATCAATTGATATTAAATGCTTTTTGGCTCACAAACTAAGTTTAAGTTAGTCTTATCCACAGTCCGGTAAAATATAGAGTTTGGATCAGTTTTAGACTAAATTTTATGTATAATTTGACATACCATATAGAGTTTAAGTCTGAATCTAGATTGAATTTTTTTTGAGATCTGAGGCTGATCATAATTTTAAATAGGATGTTTAAATGCAAAGTAGTTCATGATCATTTCAAATTCATAGTTACAAGTCCAATATTGTTTTGTATTTCCATACTTTGATAACCTAGTGTTTTTTGTTTTTTTTTTGCTTTCTAATTTTGATCTTTTGTTTTGTAGACAGACCAGACCATTTTTTAGATATTTCAATAACTATGTTTATATTAGTTTTATTCACAGTCGGGTAAAATAAGGTTCGGATCAAATTCAGATTGAATTTTACATATAATTTAAGAGCTCAAGTATGAATTTGGATTGAATGCTTTTCAGGGTCCAAGCCTGACCATAATTCCAAAATTCGGACTGGTTTATGGCCATTTCAAATTAATAGTTATAAGTTTAATATTGCTTTGTATTTCCATATTTCAATCACCTAGTGTTTTTTTTTTCTTCTTTCTAATTTTAATCTTTTATTTTGTGGACAGACCAGACCATTTTTTTAGTCTTATATTGGTGGGTCTTGTAGTTTTTTTTGTTAGGTCATGTGTCCTTATTTATATTGTGACAAAAAAAAAGAAAAGAAAAGAGTAATTTGTAAAAATTTGAATATACTTATAAATTAGAATATATTTGGATTGGCCTGATTTTTTAAATGTAAGTCTGAATCTAAGTCATTTAAAAAATATGATCTAATTTTTTTTTATAAATCCAATCTTTGGATTTAATTATTCAGTTCAATCCTTGTTTAAATCAAACTAGGTTGGGACCAAACACCAGATTTACCACTAGTTTTATCTCTGGGAGAATTATTTTAGTAATTATTTAATCTTTTTAGTAATATAAAAATGCTTTAAATCGATTCCTCTAAGAACAAAATTAATGTTTTTGAATTCATGAAGAGGTCATTCAATACATTTTTGCAACAGTAAACAAATTAAATTGTTCATAGCAAATCCGATAAAGTATTTACTCGTTAATCTATCTCGGTAATAATGGATGGACAAATTTAAATGAGTTTTATAAAAAGCTTTAACAGGTAAGGGAAGATTGTTTTATATTTATAATCAAACTAGGGGTTTAATAATTTTATTTAATAACAATTTGTAATAAGAATTAAGATTATAAAATATAATGTATTTAAATATTGATAAATTATCATTATATTTGTACTTATTAAAAGACTATATAATTGATATAATTATATTCGCCTTAATTGTAAAGGAATACTATATTTTTTTTAATTTGATAAAGTTATTACATTACTATTTCAAATTAACTAAATTTATTATTTGAATTTTTTCATCCTTTCAAAAAAAATTCTTAATATATTAATACTCAGGTAAATTTATTTATAATTATTTTATTTAAAAAATTTAAATTAACTACTTTATATAAAGATTTAATTATTTAATTAATAAAAGTTCATGTATTATATTATAACTAATATATTATTTTCAAAAAATATATATTTTAGAAATATTTTTTATGAAGTTTTAAAATATTTTAAATAAAAATTATGATAATTATTCAAAAGTAATAAAAATTTTAAAATAAAAAACTATGAAATATCAAATTTAATATTTAATATTTAAAGATAATATAAAAATTTAAAAAGTGAGAATTTTTATATAGACATTATCTATCAAATCATAATTATAGATTACTAATAATGTGTTGGTAATTATTTTTTTTATATAAATATAATTATTTATTATATATAAATTATTTAATACATACATAAATAATTTAATTTGAAATCTATTAATGAAATTAGACTAAAAATCAAGTGTAGATAATTTTATTAAATAGTTTTTTAAAATAGATAATTTTTATAAAGAATGAGGATATGTAATATTTATTAAAGTGGTTTACAATTTAAAAATTAGAGGTTATATTATTAAAATTATTTAAATTTTAAATTATATAACTCACTAAAATATTAAAATATTTTTAATTTTTATTTTTAATATTAATATTTAAATATAATACTACAAAATTCTAAATTGAAAATTATTTTAATAATATTAAAATATCAAAATTTCATTACCTAAATAAATAAATAATTCAAATATTAAAAATTTGAAATCAAAATATTATTTGATAATTCAAAAAATAAAAAATAAAAATAAAAATTTAATAATTTAATAGTAATAAAATTAAAAAATAAATTAGAAATCGATTATAGATAATTTAAATTAATGATTATTATTAAAACAAACAAATATATAAGTTTTATTCATGATATAAATCAGAAAAAATAAAAAAAATTAAAATTTCTTTTCAATTGCTTTCTTATGACAAGCGGAACACATTTGTTGTGTAGTAATATTTACGTGAGAATGCGTATTATAATTTTTATATTATTTAGAAAATAAGATATTCTTGTGTATGCTTGGAAAGAAAAATAAATAAAAAATATATGTGAGGCTTTTGTCTTTTATGAACCTTAGAAGTATTATATCTATCTATTCCTCAAACTTATTATAAATTATTTTTATGTAAAAAAATTTCATAATGAATACTTTAACTAGTAAAAAAAAAAAAAGTCAAGGAAAAAGAAATACTTAGACTAAAATTGTACATATATAATAAAGAATGTTGAGCAATACACACAACATACTTGAAAATATGATCTCATGATAGGTATTATCCACCCAAAAATCTCTAGGTGAAGAACTAGTTGCTTGGTAAACTTACTAATCATTGTTGGGCGAAGAAAAGGAAAACATATGACCTTTTGCTAATGTACTTATTCAGTGATTTCGAATATTATGCAATCATCGGCCTATATTCCTCCACAAGTGATCCTCTATCTTCACAAAATTATCTGTGACAGGACTTTTATAGTGCGACGCGTGACTTCTGTCACCAGGAAAAAAGAAATATCTATGTCGTATTCGATTTAAACACTTCCATCACGTGAAAACCCGTATAGAAGAAATTTCTACGTCGAATTCAATTTAAACACTTCTATCATGTGAAAATCAGTACCGAGCGAAGATTATAAGACATAAGAAAATAGAAAAATATAGGAGCACAACTAAATTACAAAGAAACAAATAATATAAATATAATTTTTGGTATGATTATGCATGAGAACTTTAAAAAATAAATAAAAATATCTAAATAAATTCAATTATGTTTAAATACTTTTTGATGGTATTCAACATGTGTTAAGTAATAAAATTGAGTATTTTTAATTTCTGGGTACTTTATTTAAGTTTTGAATGAAATCTTATGAAATATCATATCAGTGATAACAATTAACACGATACATTATTTCATGTAGGGATGACGTAAGCAGAACTGAAGCTGTTGTGAATAAGGAGATTAAAGTCCATTAATGTGAATGTATTTGGCATTAGTGGCTTATAGACATTCATCTCCCATGACCCAAACTATAACCAAAAGCCTCCTTAATTCTTGATTCCAAGTTTTATGTTCTTCCTTCTTGGTGTTCATGGAGATGCATAAGCCACATATAGCTCTGCTCGCTAGTCCTGGCCTCGGCCATCTTATCCCCCTTCTTGAGCTCGGAAAGCGCTTCGCCACCCACCACGATTTCAAAGTCACCATCCTCGCCGTCCCTTCCCAAACTTCTGAAGCAGAAACTCAGATTCTAAAATCAGCCATGACTGCTCCTGAGCTCTATGAAATCGTCGAAATCCCATCACCAGACATTTCCAGTCTCGTCGACGCTGACGCCGCCATGGTCACCCGACTCTGCGTGATGATGCGAGAAACTTGCCCATTTCTCCGGTCAGCTCTTTGCGACATTAATCATCGTCACCGGCTCACCGCGCTAATCGTCGACACATTCGGCACTGAAGCTTTTGCCATAGCAGAAGAGTTCAACATTCCCAAGTACCTTTTCGTTCCTTCAAATGCTTGGTTCACAGCCCTGGTTCTATATTCTCCAACGTTGGACAAGCTAGTGAAAGGACAGTACGTAGAACAGAAAGAACCGCTGAAAATCCCGGGTTGCAACCCCGTCCGGCCCGAAGATGTGGTTGATCCCATGCTGGACCGAAACGATCAGCAGTACGAAGAGTATTTAGGCATAGGAAAGGGGTTCAAGAAAAGTGATGGCATTTTGGTGAATACATGGGACGATCTTCAGAGCAAAGACCTTGCAGCACTAAGGGCAGGAAAACTAATGGATCCGGTTTCAGAAGTTCCCGTATATGGAATCGGACCATTGGTGAGACCCGTGGAGTCGACAAAGAATTCAAGGAAAGAGTTACTGGATTGGCTAGACGAACAACTTAGTCAGTCAGTGATTTATGTGTCGTTTGGAAGTGGTGGCACGTTCTCGGATGAACAGACGACAGAGATAGCTTTGGGTTTGGAATTGAGTGGGCAGAGGTTTATTTGGGTGGTGCGCCCACCCACCAGAAAATCCTCGGACGCAGCTTTCTTTAGTACCGGATATGGCGGCGAAGCTGGGACATTAGATTTCTTGCCGGAGGGGTTCTTATCAAGGACCAAGAATGTGGGTCAGGTGGTGTTAGATTGGGCACCACAAGTGGCCATATTGAGTCATCCTTCTGTGGGAGGTTTTTTGTCTCATTGTGGGTGGAATTCTTCTATGGAGAGCATAATCAATGGCGTGCCGATGATCATTTGGCCGATGTATGCGGAGCAGAGAATGAATGCTACGCTGTTGGCGGAGGAGCTGGGGTTGGCGGTGCGGCCGAGAGTGCTGCCGACGAAGGAAGTGGTGGGGAGGGAAGAGATAGCGAGTATGGTGGTGGAGATTATGGAAGTCGAGAAGAGAAATAA
This sequence comes from Saraca asoca, assembly GCA_026873985.1. Classification (NCBI taxonomy): domain Eukaryota; kingdom Viridiplantae; phylum Streptophyta; class Magnoliopsida; order Fabales; family Fabaceae; genus Saraca; species Saraca asoca. The sequence continues at coordinate 10,262 of JANHAO010017803.1, forward strand.
TCCAATAAAGGAAAGATTGAGGAAGCTGAAAGAGAGTGGACTGAAGGCTTTATCAAAGGGTGGTTCCTCTTACCTGGCACTGTCTCAATTGGCTGAACAATGCAAGGGCCACTGGCGCTGCCAAATATAGAAACCATCACCAACATTGTCTGGTTCTACTTCACCAACACATGGAGGAAAATACAGATAGTTTAGTGTCATAACAGCTATTCGACAGAATAAATGCATCACTAATTGCCTTGCATTCGTGATAGCTATTCGACAGAATAAATGCCTCACTATGTGCCTTGCATTCGTGATAGTTTGGACTTATTGCTTATGCAATAATTTCATACATATATTTGTATGTAATTGCGCTGCAAAGCTTACGACTAAAAGAACACTTAAACTCGTTCCATCTTTTGCTATCATTTTGAAGAGTATATTGACACCAGCATATAGAAATTGTACCACCCCCATTACTTCACATCAGAAATTACTTTAGGATTATAAAAATTATCCATATGAATATGAAATTAATTCGCTATATGTTCTTCTTTAAAGTTAAATTTCTCTAAGAAAGTAGATGGAAAAGCGACAAACTATGCTCCTATTTTATTCTCAGTACTGTAAATAACAAGTTGAGTTTCTATTAAGGTTCTATCATGCATGTATGAATTCACATGGGCATATTCACGAATATACATATAAGATGGAACTAACTTTGTGACAGGAGAATAAATATTGTACTACATTAATATTATATTCCTTTCACAATGCATCAATATTATTTTGTTTAATTTATGAAAAACTTTTTTTTCTTATCTACCATATTTATCTAAAGTAAATAGTTTTCTTATACTTCATTAATAATTAATTAATGTCTATATTTTAATCACCTGACAATTATATACCATTATCAAGTGGCTGTAAGTATAATCAATTATTCATTTAATTTAATTTAAGAATTAATTATGCTTCTACAGTAATACATGTCTGTTTACTATTTTTTTTCTCTTGTTTGTAATGTTTGGGTTCAATTTCCACAAAGGAACATTTTGGTCCAAATACAATCCATTCCAATTTAAAGGCCATTTTGCAATTATAATTTTTTTAGGGTTAGAAGTTGGGACAAGAAAGCCTCCTTAACAAACTGATCACACATGCCAACTTCTGGCTGTCCATTTTAATCAACCCACGCAACATACAGTCTAAAGGGCTGCTATTCTGCTAAGTGTGTGGAGATCAACTCATATCACTTTTTTAGTGTGTCATAAGTCGGCCTTGTGGATCAAATTTGGTAGGCAGATGTATTCAGATTTGGATGAAACTTTGAATAAAAATCAAGCATGAAAAGAAGATTATGTGGTGCGAATTTGGGAGTAAATACACTTATAGATTATTTTTCTAAATTTTTTCCATTTTGGGGTATTTGTATCTTTTTAGCATTAATCATTTGTCCAATACGAGTAGAAAAGTATGTGGTTGTGTTTCATGCATTTTTATTTTCATGTCCTTATGAGATGACGCGTTAAAACCCTTAGAAGTTAGGAGAAAAGTCCTTATATTAATTAGGAAAAAGTATGTCTACTTTTACCGATAAGACTTTTGTTTAGAATACTCTTTCAGGGGGGCAAGTCGGTGACCTAGTGGGCATTGTGACTTTGGTTAAGGATCAAGTGTGGAGCTTAGAGATACTCCCCTTACATATTCAAAACTATGTAATGAGACATATATTAATAAAATGAAGTTATCCTTATCCTTATTTTTTAAAAGTCCATTCTCGATATGCATTAGAGGCTTTTGTGTGGTATGTTCTTTGAGACTCAATATATGCTAATGCTTTGACTATACACTCATGTTTGGTTGCGGACATGTTATGTATAAGATTTTGATTGTATGGGAAACAAAGTCCTTAATACCCCGAATATTTATCCAAATATAGCTCAAATTTATGGGAAGGCTAGTATGTTGGTCAAGAGTTGGCATCATGGGCCACATGGTTTCGGCTAGAGAGTTGCCAACCCATGACAAATTGGTATCAGAGCTCAGTTAGGCTAGAGAGAGAAAATTGGGTGCCATGATAGGGGTTGAATCGACTTGTCGAAGGCATATGGAGCTTGTGAGTCAAGCAGACACTCGTGGGAAATGGTGAAGAAGTGCTACTAAGGACTTGACTAAGAGGGTGCAGGAGATTAGAACAATTTGAGGGCTAGTGTGTGAGATATTGCATTTGAGGGAACATTAATAATGCATCCAGTGCAAGCGTGTGCAAAAGTTGGTGGACTTATTGTATGGCATGGGACATTAATTATGAGCTCATTCATAATAGGCATTCGATGGAATGCAAAACCACTCGAGAGAGAGAGTGAATTGACGGCCTATCTAGCAGGGGAAAGTCCCGGGAGAAGCCTTGGTCTTACTAAAGGGTTTGGCCACATCCAAAGGGACAAGTTAACAATCAGTGGAGTTAGAGGGTGAAGCTTTGGTCATGCATTCTTTGATCATGAAAGAATGCATGACCACACCATAACCAGAGGGTTGAAACATCTAGAGGGATAAGAGAGTTAATGGCTTAAATAATGAGAGGGAGACCTGAAAGAACCTTGATGTGTGGCCACAACAAAAGTTCAGACATCCTATAGGATGACACATCTCTTGTGATGTGTTGAGTGGACAAATTCTGTTAGAGGAGTCCAAAATCATGTCAGAGGGCATGAACTTTACTTGGAGGAGGGGAATGAGATGATCCAGGAGGGATCCATTGTGCACAATCTATGGATGCAAAGAGCAAGCTGCAACACTAATCCACAAGATTCAAGATGAGATGTTAGGGAGCTAGCACATCATATTCATATGACAAGTGGCAATGATACCTGAGTAGTGAGCTGAGCTACATAGTTGCTTAATGGAGTAGTGGCAATGACCTCGAGGTATAGTAGACTAGCACTACATAGTTGCAAGATGGACTTTGTGGTAATGACAATGAGATTTACAATTGCTAGTGCATAGACAAAGTGAAACTCGAGCTCAAGTGGAGAATGCTCGATGCTTAACCCCCATCAAAGCCTTGATGTGGGGGAGCCATTATGAGGATATGCTCAAAAGAGGAGTCTTTTGAGGGAGGAATATAACTCAAAAAATGCCAAGAGAGAAGGCACTGATCATTAGAGGATTTGCTGTGAGGGCAATGATACTAGTGAGTGGCTATAAGGGTCATGGGAGACGAGCTAGTATCATCTTTAAGGAGATAGTACTTGAGTGTACAAACCTAACGAGGGGTCATGAGGACCATGATGCTAGGTTCACTACAAGAATTTCAGGTTTTTCCAACGGACAAAATCCGTTGGAATTTCACAAAAATCCATTGGAATTTGGCATTCCAACGGAAAACAATTCCAACGGAAAATGTTCGTTGGAATATCAATTTATAAAATTTCTCCAACGAGCAATTCTAACGGAAATTCCACGGACCAAATTCCGTTGGAATTTTATTCCAACGGAATAATTTCAGTTGGAATTTTAATTTTATTATTTATTATTATTTTTATATAAACTCCAATATTTGACCAATATTTGACACAAAATAAAATCAAATTTGA
>JANHAO010017804.1:0-13839 GCA_026873985.1 Saraca asoca
TTTTATTTCATAAATTTTTTTCTTTTTCATGAAAATTTTATTTATTTGTATTAAATAAAGTATTTTTATTTTATTTATATATCTTTTAACTAAAAAAATGACACTATAATTTTGAAAAAAAAATAAATTTATCTTTAAAATAAAGAATATTTATATGACATAAAAGGATATGTTTATATGATTTTTTTATATAAATTCTATTTTGATTTTATTAAATAAAGAATATTTATTTTATTTATAAATTGATAAAATTAACTATTAAGTTAATTGATAAATGTAAAATGACATAAAAGAATATATTTATATGATTTTTTTTATATAAATTCTATTTTAGTTTTATTAAATAAAGAATATTTATTTTATTTATATATCTTATAATTACAAAATAATATATGGCATTATGATTTTAGAAAAAATAATTTTCTCTTTGAAATAATAGATATTTATTTTTTATCACAATTTTTATATTTAATATTTAATAAATAAAATATTTTTTATTCTTACTATTTTATAATTATTAATACAAGTAAATTATATTATTATTATAAAAAATATTTTTCATAAAAAGAAAAGAGAGTATTTAATTAATTTTATTTCATAAAAATCTTATTTTTTTTTTCTTTTTTTGACTGTAGCAAGATCAAAGGCAAAGGACAATCAAAATGTAAATCGAAGGCCAACTTTTATAACAAAAATATGTGTAGGAGGAGGTTGGCAAAAGGTAGTTAGTTAGAGGACAAATTTAAAAGAAATTTGAAGAAGTTATAAACTTTCAACCATACACTAACATTTTATAAAAAGTTATAAACTATTATAAACTAATAAAATAAATTCGTTTATAAAATATCTCCGTTTTAATCTAAGTAGCTTATAATCTAATAAAATAAGCTATAAGTTAGCTTTTGGGATATGCCAAAACAGCCAAAGCCTCCCTTCTCGTAGTTCCAAGTATCCAATATCCCTTGCTTAAGGTGTAACCACTGCAATGAAAATAACATGAAAGCTGCAAGTCATCATCTTTGCAATATACAAGTAAAAAGGTGTATCTTAAATTATGATTTTGTGTCTGCTTTTACTACTGTTTTGGAAAGAATTGCTTAGCTGTTCAAACAAACTGAGCAAAATTGAATCTTCAGCTTGCTTTGTCAAAAGGGTTTTTGTGTTTGTCTTATGGTGTTCTGTACTTATGTATTGATCCGCTGCTAATTTCTGGAGACAGTTTGGATTTTTCTCTGTCGTCTGGGAAGCAGTGACTGTATCTGAAACAATTAAAATTTTCAGTTTTTCATTCAAACTCTGCTTATGTCTTTGTGAGAAAAGAATGGTGTAGCAAGCAGAAGAAGGGTTTCTTTGGACTTCACCGGCTTTCGTTGGATTTCACCGTTAGTCATAAACGTTAGCGCGGCATGACAAATCCCTGAGCACATGGCTATAACTGAATCAATTTGTGCATATTCCTGTGCAAGACCCTCCTGAGGAGGACTTCTGTACTGCTGATTTGAATTGGGCCAAGTTTGGAAATTCTGAAGACCATGATGACGTTCCCATCATCCCTTATGGACGAGTTGATGCATTTATAATTGGTGAATGCTGTAATGTGGAATGCCCAACGCAGTTTCATATTGAGAGAGCAAGGAAGCGATACATAGGCAGCTTGGAAGAGTACAAGGATGTTGAGTATCTGCGGTATAGGCTGTAAGTTTCTAGCATGACTCTTATACTTGATTTAAATGCTTTTGATTAAGTTTTGCATTATTGTGGATAGCATATACTTTATCTGTTGAAAATTCATGTTCAATTAATTGACGCTTATCTTTCTCTTTTGTTTTATGGGCAATGGTGTTCGATGTTTGAGATCAGAAGCAGATTAGTAAACTAATTAATTTAGAAACAGATTTAACTTTCAAGTTTCGCTTATGTTCTCAATTACTTTTTTTTTTGGGTGAAGATACTGGTGCTCATTTGGGCAAGAAAATTAAAATTATGGTGAAGGTGGAGTCATATTGCCCAGTAGAAGATATTGACTTAACACCCTGAATTGTGCAGCTAGACACCTCAATCAATGCGGGGTTGCACCTGCCATTTTATGATCAAGTGTCTTTATGCCCAACCATCTCTTGCGCTTATTATATACAATGAGAAACGCCATGTTAACAAGTCTGGTTTTGTCTGCCGTGGACCACTGGACACAGATGCCATTGGACCTGGTGCCAAAAAAGTTCCATATATGTAATGAAATTCAACAGCGAACATGTCTATGATTTACCTTGGCATTCCTGAAGAGAATATTTTGGAGAAACACATCGAGGGCATTCAGGTTATTGTGGTTCAGACCTAGAAGTCAAAAGCCTTGCTTCTCAGTATGTCCACAAACTTGGGATGATTATTAAAAGATCTACCCATGAGCTGGATCTAGATGATCAACCCAGCATTTGTATGTGGGTTGAACAAAATAAGAAGTGTGTATTTGGCTATCAGGATACTTCAGAGTCAGAACCTTTTATCTTGGGGGTCCAAACAGAATGGCAGTTGCAACAAATGTTCCGTTTTGGTCATCACAGTCTCATTGCAGTTGACTCAAACTTTGGCCTAAAGAGACTTAAAGTAATTCTTTTTATTGATTGATTTTTACAAAGACTACAACGAACTGTGCTGTATTCTCCTGACTTGGTTATCTTTTATTAATGGCAGTATCCCTTGTTCACGCTTCTTGTGTTTGATTCAAGACACACACACTTCCTGTTGCATGGGCCAAAACTCATAGCTTTGCAAAACCTGATGTCTCTAAGTGGCTAAAAGCTTTGCTTGATTGAGCTTGTAGTGTTGAACCTGGATGGAAAGTTAGCTGATTTTTAATCGATGATGCAGCAGCTGAAATTGATCTCTTGAGGCAAGGTTTTTTGTTTTGCAATTGGCTTTGATTTTAAATTATATTTGATATATGTGATTTCTTACTAGTATTGATTGCTTTTACAGAGAGATATTTTGCTGTCCTATCCTATTCTCTCTTTGGCATGTCTATCGATCATGGCAAAGGAATATTGTAAAGAAATGTAGTAACATTGAGGTGCAGCGGAAGATTTTCAAACGTCTTGGAACAATAGTGTATAGTATTTGGGGTGGAATCAATACATCTGCTGCCTTGGAACAATTTATCCTGGATGTTGTTGACCAAACTGCTTTCATGAAATATTTTACAGCATTTTGGGTGCCTAAGATTGTTGAGATCTTTCTCCTCTCTTGCATGCACCAAAAAAAACCAATGAAGCTTGTCTGTCTGAATTATATCATGGTCATTGATTTACTAACCCCCCCTAACCTTCCTTTGGAACAGATATGTGGTTCTCAACAGTGAGAAATCTTCCACTAGCGAGCCGGGAATCTTCCACTGCCATAGAAGTCTACCATGTGAAACTGAAAGCCAAGCTTGTGATGATTCACATCTTGGAGCGCTGCAAAGAGTTGACTGGTTAGTGCACAGAATAACAAACGAGTTGCATTCAAGCTACTTGCTTGACCGTTACGCTGATGAAAGTGATTCTTTCCAGAATGTAAAAGAGGAATATATTGCATCTACCTCTTGGAATCGAGCACAGCAAATTTCCTAATTCTGCAGTTGCCTTTGATGAAAAGAACCACCTCTTTGCCATAGTTGTAAAGCCAGAAAGAAACTAGCTTAACACATTTAGTGTGGATCAGAATTTGCATTCTGTGATTGTTCTTGGTCAATGCAAGGTAACCTTTGCAAGCATGTCATCAAGGTCAACATGATTTGTGAAAATATGCAAGGTTGTCAACCCTCAATGTCTTTTCAGTCGTTTAAAGAGGTGTTATTGGATCTGTGGAGGAAACCAATGGATGATTCAGTTGCGTTGGGTCTGTCAATAGCTCAGACTCAGCAGATGCTGAATTAAATCCAAATATCTTTTGAACTGAATAAAACTAGCAATATTGGCACGGTGGTTGATAATTTGCCTCTGAAATGGGCTTCCAAGAAAGGCAGAACCTATGTAGGCAAACGACCATCAACTTTGGCTCTTTCTCCTGGTAATGGTAATGGCAAAAATGCTCCTGTGCATAAGAAAAATCGAAAGTGAAGAAGACTGTCACAATTAAGATGATCACTTTGGCTTATAGAGGACATGAAATTTGTCCTAATGATTTTCTCTAGCTTTGGAAGATAGGCTTCCCAGTTCTGATACCTCGGCACGTCTTTGAAGCTGCATCATCGATACCAAGGATCAGCACAGACCCCGTCCCCATGAGAAAACGATTACTGCTGTGGTGATATGGGAATGATAAGTCTGGGAGATAAAAACCAAGTAGACCAAAAAAAAAAAGGGTACCTGGTGTACATGTCCGTTCAGTATTTAGTCGTGAAAATATTTTCAGGTGATCTCCAACTCTAAAGTAGCTGTAAAGATTGCTGCATTTTAGAAGCATTCTCTGGCATTAGATCTCCTTTCTTCCTCAACTTTTTGCAACTTAAATTGTCATCATAATTTGTTAATTTTTCCATCACCCCAATCCCAATCTTTTGATACGTTAAGTTTCATAATTCATATGTTTTACATATTAAAAATTTGTGTGTAGACAAATTATTCATATATTAGTTTAAATAACTGAGAAATTTGAGCTTCATTCTATATTTACTTATTTCGCTGATCTTATGAAAAACATGGTGGACACCGCTGTTGATCAATATAAAATCTGGTCAGACAAAAAAAAGAAAGCCAAGAAGTCAAGAAACAATATCACATCATAATTTAAAAAGGAGGGAAAAGAGTGAAAATTTGACAGCATTTTGTTTTTGTCTCCAACGGCAACAGAACTAAAAACATCTCCATTGATGTAATTAACCTTGGTTGTGATGGTTATTTCAATTTGGTTATTAATGCTTCATTAGTGATGCTGATGTCTTTGTCCATTTTAGCCAAAAGATGTTGAGGCCAATGAATTTGACGTTGAATATATTAGAAAGATAGTTTACACAATCATAAGAGTTCAATTCATAGTCCAAAGAAAAACATGAAACACTTCAGCTTGGAATAAAATTTCTGGGATAACCAGTGACGCCTTACATAATCCACAATCACAAACTCATGCCTTTAATAAATAGTAAAACTGTGAATCACATTCAGCAGAACAGTGCTAACTGTAAATGCTTTCCAATCCCAACAAACTCAAATCGGTAACTCCAGAAGCAGAAAGCGAGATCAGTTTCCTCTTTAGCCTGTCCAATGAATCCACTGTGTTATCTGATAGACCAACAGCAGGTGCCAACCCTGGATTTTGGCTGTTGAACACTGAGAAGACTCTCGCAGCCTTAAAATCCTGATTTAGAATAAAGTGGAGCAGACCCTTTGGGAACACAAATACGTCACCCACCTTGAGAATCTTCTGGAAAAGCAGGTTTTGTGTATCAAGAAATCCAGCCAAAATTACACCTTCATTGACAAAGATGATCTCGGTAGCTCTTGGATGATAATGGAAGGTAACCAAGCCATCCACCTCCAAGTCAGTTCTGCCAATTGAGAGGCCAAAAGTATTTAAGCCAGCAAATCCTGAAGCGGTGACAATCTTCATTGATGAACCAAAAATATTGAATGAACCAGCCTTGCTTAATTCTTTGGTCATGAAATCTTGAGCAGTGATGTCGTCCGGGTTTTTGCAAGGAAGGCCATTGACGAAAATGGTTTGCTTTTGGCGTGAAACTGCCGGGCAAACGTCCTGAAGACTATCACGATCTGCCAAGCAGACATAGAAGCAAGAGCAGGCAACAAGCAACAAAACAGAGAGACAATATTGAGCAAAAGAATTCATCTTGACCCTTCACTAAGTTGAAATTATACTATTTTTGTTTTGGATTGAATAATTGTCTTCTCCTATATATAAATGGCCTTTTGATGTTACAACTTCTGCTAAAATGAGTGTTGGGGTTGGGGTTGCAACTATTGCAAGTTACGACAGTCTTGGAGTTCACTGCTGGCTTTGAATTAAAGTGTGATGAAAGGGGTGAATATACATTGCTTGAAAGAAACATAATCCAATTTATTAGGTCGGCTGTGTGTCCTACTCACATGAAATTCTAAGGCTGCGGCTTAGGATAGCAAGAACAAGCTCATTATCTTTGAAACTTTAAGGTTCTGCTATAAGGAATTTCCAAGTGAGGACAATCAATACTATTCACCAGAATGGTAGCAGCAGCTCTCTGAGGCATGAACTGGGTTTTGGGTAATTATATGAGAAAACAGGTGGTATCCAGTGTTAAATGGTCAAATTCAAATAAGATATGCTGTCAATTTTTAGGCCATGCTACTATTTAGGATGGGAGTTATTGTCATGTGAAAATTATAATACAAGCTTCCAATGTTTAATGGAGATCAAATTCTTTGTACAGACTCCTCTACAGTAGTAGTATATTCGTAAAGGCAAAAGTGAAAATTGAATTGACAGTAAAATAACCCAGTCGAGAGGGTCCTATGGTCAAATCCTTCTTGCAATTTACCCCTCCAACTCTCCTACAAAAGTATAAGATAACAGAAAAATAATACTTACATAATTCTTTACATTATCTTCTATTCTTAAATACATGCTATCAATTTTGACCCATATATTATTAAATAGATAAAATTAATTTTTTAAATTATGCCATGTACATAAATGTCCAAATTAGGATAAATTATACTTCATTTACATGTGATTTCATCTGATCTCACTTAATCCACCAATATTTTTAAGTGTCAAATTTGTACACTTGTGTTTTCTACTGTCAACATTTTGCCCACCCAAATATTTGTCCAATTTTTAATAGAAATGCATATGCAATGCATATGGTATTTGTTCTTTCCAATTTTACAGAAATTAAACTTGATCTCATTTTTAAGAACAATTTGAACAAAAAAATCCTAACCTCTTTGAGAATTTTAGAAACAATTTCCACTGAGATTGCACAACAGTATTTGTGCTAGAGACTTTGCCGTTATGCTCGATTGTTGGGAAGACTGAGTTTGTTGTGCTTGATTGCATCGGAGCTTGCTTGTTCACATCAAACTTCGCTTAAGTTTAATTGTTTTTAAATTTTTATAAGAAATAATTAACTATGAATGTTATTGATTGTTTATTATTGTATTTAAAGCAGTAGCTTGCTTTGAGTTTTCAAAACTGTTATTATTGTTCACAACTTATACGGGTTGTTTATGATTTTTATTTTTTTTTAATTTTTATTGATTTTGTATCACTTAAAGTTAAATCTTGAGTTGGAGAACAAAATATGCTTGAATCTATTTCAACTGGAAGGAAGAATGCAAAAATATTAGAGAAATTGGGAGAAATTGAATTGAAGGCTACTAGGATTGAAGTTAGGGTTTAAATCAAAAGAAGAAGAAGTGTACGCATTGCAGGTTGCTATGGTGAGTTTTCTGTTAAAAATTAGATGCAAAAATGTTTAGGCAGGCAAAATGTTTACGGTAAAAAACATTAGTTGATGAATTCTGATACTTAAAAATATAGGTGAATTAAATGAAACTGGATGAAATTACATGTGAATAAAATGTAATTTATTCTAAAAATTATTATATGAAGTCACATTATTGAAGCAAATGTTATTATAATTCTTCTTCCTTAGAAGTTGTTTAGTTTACAAAATTTTTTATAAGAAGTTAAACTTCTCAGAAAGTAGAAAATGTTTGAATTATTTTAGTTGGCCACTAACTAAAAAAAAAAAAAAAGGAGAAGTTGTACTTACCAAGAAGTTCTACTTTTTATAAAGTATAAGAAATTGCTTATTTAATTTCCTTAAGTAAGTTTTACTTCCTGTATTTTTAATAAAATAAAAATATAAAATTATTCTTACAAAAATTTAAATAATGACAAGAATATCTTTTAAAAACTTATTCAATATGTTAGGAAAAGAACTTAATTTTTTTATAAGATATTTTAATTATTTTAATAATATTTTTTAAAAATTTATAATTAAATTAAATATCATATAAAAAATTACTTCCTGTGAAGTTTCTTTTATATTAAGCAAATAATTTTCAATAGTTTTAGATAGGTTTACGTGTAAATTTACTTCCTGAAAAGCTTAACTTCACCGAGCAACTTACTTCCTTGAATATTATAAATTATCTCCCTGGCAATTAAGCATATATTTTGAACAGTTAGATAATACAAACATCTGAAGAACAAAGTGGCGTTGCAACATTGAAGCCAGAGATTTTTCTCTAAAACTATTTGTTAGATAAAGTATTTCTGTTTTAATTTGTACAAGAATAAGTTATTTTTAATCATATATTTTGAACAGTCATAAGTTATAGCAACATTTTCAGTAAATAAAAATAAGATACACCCTTATATATCTTTATTCATGATGTGATCTTCACCGTAATGCATTATTCGACTTAGGAATAGTAAATTTCCAATCAAATACACACTTTTTTATGTGCGTTTATTCTTCTATATGGAAGCCAGCTGCACAGACCCAACAAGAAAGATTAGGGAAGCTCTTAGAACACCACAAAAAAGGTGCTAAAACGTAATAAGCGTGGATTGGTATAAAAAATAATTTGAAATCTTTTAGAAAAAATTAATTTTTTTTATAAAAAAATCAAATTTTAGTTTCCAAGGAACAAGTAAAATGTAAAATTCAAAAATAGTAAATAACTTTGTAAATAATAAGCAAAAGAATATATCAATATAGAGTAGAGTAGAAAAAAATATAATTGATATATAAAGTATAAAAACTTTAAGTTACCATGGTATAATTTGTATATATTAATCACAGCATCTATATAACATATTTAACATGATATCTCACAAGATTAAATTAAAAAGACATTTAAAATATTTTTTCTTATGTATATAAATTAAATAAGATCATTATCAAAACTTGTAAATAATTAAAAATATTATACCATAAAAGATTTCAGTCCATAAACAATTAAGTGTTGCTCTTACTCAAAATTGTTTTCTACATTTTTCAGTTCATTCTCTATACTCAACTATGGCTTGTCTAACTAGATAGAAAATGTCAGTACATCAGAAATGGCACAATGTGAACCATCTATCAGAACTCCAAAATCATCATAAACACCCCGCTGGCAAAAAGAGAAGATGCAACTGCCAAAATCCATAGCTACTATGGCGAAGTGGTATCAGTCGAATGTTACTCATGCAGATTTTGTCTCTGTCACCCCATTTTGTGGCCTTCACATCCAAATGGCTATCACAAGTCCAATTCAGCCATGCCCATTGTGGTTCGAATCCAGGTATAATATGCTCAAGCAATACGCTTAATCAGAATAAACTCAAGCCAGTAAACCCAGATTTCTCTATGCAAGTCAAAATCATTCATGGGAAATCAGGTAGCTGAACAAATAGATGAGGTGCCATTGTTCTGCAACTCAGGACATGGCGGGGGAAACACCTCAGCAGAAAGGCCTCTTATATGTTCACAATGCCATGGTGCAGATGAGGCTATGCCGAGCAATGTAATGTTTTTTATGCATAAGCCTTCAAATGATGCACCCTCTATACCTTCCAGAACTGGGGCTTTTGTTGAATTTACACTGATTACATTACTGATATATATGCCCTTATACTGAGGAAGGGCTTTTGGATCCCATCCATCATCAGGATGGTCATTTGAACCTCTGCTGAACCTAATGGGTATCTTGACTCTCTCCATTCTTATATCATATATACTCACATTCGATATATAGCCCCCTCTGCCATTATCAGATTTGATGCGCACGCCAGCCGCTGAATCCCAGATGTCCATATCTTCAATTGTTATGTTTGATATTCCACCAGACATTTCACTGCCAATTCCTACACCAGAACAAGTTGGTGTAGTGCCTGAAACTCTCCTCACTATGATATTTGAGCTAGGATGGGCCATGGCGATGCCATATTGATCCCAGCCACTCTTGATGGCTACAAGATCATCACCACTTTCTATGTAGTTATCTTCAATACAGACATTGTCACTTGAGTCTGCGAAGCAGGAAATTCAGTTGAAGCTCTTTGAAAATCAGGATAGCAGAATGTAGAAAAGGGCGCAAGTGGTAACAAAGAACAAACCTGGGTCTATGCCATCAGTATTAGGGGCAGTAAGAGGCGCCAGAATTGTCATCCCTTTGATAACAACATTGCTGGAAGAAAAGACAGCTACTTATTAGAACTCAAGCATTTCAGCAATTACAAAAGGTGAAGTTTAAAGCAGTGTAGTTTACAAACACATGGAATCAGGCCAGAGTACTAGTTGGTCTCAAAAAAAAAAAAGAGGCTTTTAAAATGTATTATTGAAGATCAAGAAGACACAACGTCAACTTCATAATTCTATAACAAAAAATCAGCAGCATGCAGAATCTTATTTTGCCACTCAGACTAGATAAAATAGCCAGAAAGAAACCTGCAGTAAACTGGATGGATGGTCCAAAAGGGAGAATTGCGAAATGTGAGGTTGGATACGTGGACATTATCTGAATTCATTAGTTCAAGGAGGTGGCCTCTCGTGTGCTCCAATGTTCTGTTCCACCAAAGTTCCCACCACATTTTTCCTTGACCATCAACTGTCCCATTTTGGCCTGCAAAAGCCAAAAACGGATAACTAATTAAACGCCCATCAACCGTGGCTGGATGGACTCATATTGAAAACCAGGCCAAAAAATTTACTGCTTTTCCTGGTGTCAATAGAGTCATTCACTGCAATGAAAATCTTGGAAATAACCTTCATTATGTTACCTCACTTTATTGTCACAGAACTCATCTCCAATCGATGTCCAAAGAAGTTTTTTCTTATAATTATATGAAAAGTTCAGGAGAAGTTGAATATTTTTACCATCGAATTGTTATTTTTCAAATATTAAAGCAAATGAGTCAAATGAAAAGCATAAATTTCAATGCAAAAATAGTAATTCAATTATGAATATACTTAACATTTTAAGAGGTCAAACTTCTATTCTTTAGATCCTTGGTAGAAGTAGAAATAGAATATCACTTTTTGAATTTGATCTTTAGAAAAAATAGTCCAAGGAAAATTACTTCTCTCTCTATGATAGAAAACAAAAAGGGTTCCAAACAAGAACAAGCATAGATACCTGTGATGATGACATTGTTGAGGCCATTTCCATGTATAAGGCTAATATGTCTTCCTCCTAATCTCTCTCTCCCTCTTCCATAAGATGGCAAGGGCTCAATTATAGGCCATTCTTTTGGATCCTGTGAATTAAAACTTTTTAGGTCAATAAAAAAAAATCATTTAGCAGCTATTTAATAAAACAAATTCACCCAAGGTTTCATAAAGAAAGTACATTCATTCTTCCCTACTGAAAAATACACTTGGATTTATCATAATATAAAAAATCAGAGAAAGAATAAAAGTAAACAGGAATGGATGCACATCCAAACTCGTAAACTAGGGTGAAAAACCCCTTGTTTAAATCACCAAGATCCACAGCAGTACTATACCCAGATCATCCTCCGATCAAACTTCCAAAAGTATGATAAAAAGCTAAAGGGAAAATAAACAAAACAAAAGTAATGTAAAACATCACTAAAGACTTGAACAGGCATTATTTGATAGATTCCCTATGGTCCCAAAAGGTACCATACGTTAGTTACCAAAGAAAAAAGTACCATGTGATGGAAATGAAGTCCAAAAAGCAATCTTCTAACTACTTTTGAGCGGGAAATGCATGAACATGAGAACCGTGACTCCTATTTCTTTTCCTTCGCCTGTCTCAAAAACATATTATTCACAATAATGCACTTCACATTTCCAGCACATCTATCTTTCTTTTCCTCAAAAGTCAGAAGCAATGTCCTATCACTATTATGTTAATCATAGGCCATAATTGGATTAAAAAGAACACAGAAAAGGAACATAACGAATAAATAAATAGGAAGGACAAACTAAGATAGCAAAGAAAAATCTAAAGTTTTTCATCATTGACGAAATTTGTGTTCCTGAATACAAACTTCAAGTCCTAAAGTTTTATTGTTTTCAACAAAAAATGTTTAACACTTCGAAATTTTTTTATTGCTTCTTTCTCTAAGAAGGAACCTAAACCAAGAAAAAAAAATAATCGAAGTCACATTCAGAACCAGTTTACACTAGACTAATCCATGGCAGATCCATATAACCTTCAACTACTAAAGCATCAAGCTCAGAAAAGAAATTTAAACTAAATGAAACTTAAGAATAAAACGCATAAAAAGGAGTACAGAATAGAGAAAATTCTGTGCACCTGAGAGCCCAAAATTACAGCGCCTTCTTCCAGAAAAAGAGTGAAATTACTGGTGAGATTAAAACTTCCAGTGAGCCACTTCCCTCTGGGTATATTCAGCTGGGATCCGCCATCATTCCCGAAACGCTGCATGTGCCTTATCGCCCTTCGAAACGATTCGGTATTGGAAGTCTTCCCATCGCCAACCCCACCGAAATCCTTGATCGACATAATCACCTTTCTGTCGGGGACCGCCTTGAAAAATCCGGAACAGCTTCTCACATCCCCTGAAACGATGTCGGCTTTAGGAGGGGAACCGGACATGACCGATGTAGGGAAAACCGTCCCCATCGGAGGTTGAAGCGATAGGAACATTATCAGAGTAAACAACAGAAGCAGAAGCGCCCATGATGGTCTCATAAAACTACCCACAATGAAACCATTGAAGACTGCCTTCTCCGATTCCATCGCTTTACGTGAGTAATATAAGAATAAATATATGAACTATGGAGAAATTTAGCTATGGTTGAACAGGATGAAATGGAACAATCGGTGGTTGGTGGCGCAGCGTTCGAAAATACGGCATAGGTGGGGAAGTTGGTGCTGTTGGGCTCTGATAGGCCGACGTGAAGGCTGAGGCGACGAGAAAAGAGCTGCGTATTGCGCATGGTACCGCATTTCCGTGGAAGCGTTAGAAAATTTAAAAAATGTGTTTGTGTGGATCCAGTTCGGAATTTTTTATTTATTTTTATTTTCGGTGATAAGTTCGGAAAGTTGATGGAAACAAAAACTGGATCCGGTACGGTCCGAATCACGTGAGGCTCAATACGGGAGAAATTCTTGCCTGCCTCAAGTCGATTATAAACTGTATAAATGAGAAAACATAGGTAGGTTAATTCAAAAATGTTAGCCACTTTTTTGAGAAAGGAAAAAAAAAAAAAAAAAAGGCCTAGACAAAATAACCTTATAAGGGTGAAAACGCATTATGTAAAGGAATAACCTAGTAGTTGGATGATAAGATCAAAATGAGTACTTGTTAAAGACGAGAAAGACAATTATTCACGGTTATTTAGCCACTTCTTATGTCACGACCCAATTCCCAGGTTCGTGACCGGCGTAGAAGATCGCCCGTAGGAGACCTCCTACAAGCCTAACTATATATTTTGACCCTTAATTATTCTTTTATGTCTGCCGAAAATTTGGCATAGTCTCCCCTATAATTTAGACACCGAGGCTCAAGACCTTATTTCATCTGAACCTGATAAACAATTTAAATATATATATACAGTGGCCCAGGCTGAAAAACAACAGTCTACTGGGCATTCAGGACTCAATTACAGGCATAATACAATAAATGTTACAATTGTTATACAATGCAGTCATAGACAAATCATATGGGCCTTACACGCAGCAGAAAACAAATACATGGTGGCCCAACTACATTCAATATATGCTTATTTCTTTGTACTTCAGAATGTATTTCTTTTTATTTACAGAATACTGACTGTATTCAGATAATTCCAAAGTAACCAGAACCGATCAGATTTTCCTCCTTTTCCATCCACAACGCCATACAGATATTTTATTTTATTTCACCCTCCCCCTTATT
>JANHAO010017805.1:0-13833 GCA_026873985.1 Saraca asoca
TTGAGGGTACAAAACCAAGCAAGGGAAAGAAAGTTAATTTTTCTACACATCTTGAAAGGCCTAAAGTCACTTTCAAGACTAGAAAAGAAGTGCTACTTTTGGAGAAATTGGTCAGCTAGTAATTTGGGAAAAGAACCACTCTTAAAAACCTGATGGAAATATTGAAGAATTTCAACTGGTTCCAATAACACTTAATTGCAATGTAAATGATCCTCCTATTGGTCACGATAGTTTTAGTAGTCATGATAATGAGTTGAATATGACTCAAAATGAAGTGAGAGATACACCACCTGTTTCAAGCTATTTGTAGGAAGCTTTTGCAGGAAGAAAAAGCAAAGTTAAAAGATGGAGAGAATAGCCATAAAAAGGGCTGATTTATAAGCAGCAAAGATTCTTAAGGAGAAAGGAAAATATGTTAATACAAGCAAGCATATCTTGAGACTTGTCCCTAGAGTTGTGTTGGTGATGACTTTCAATATAGGATGGAGCTAATCATAATTGGTCTTCATTATGGGATCCAGGGTGGTATGGATTACATGAAGTACAATGGAAAGATTCTGACAACTAGTATTGTTTCATCTAGGGGCTATGCTGATGATTTGGGGGTGATTTAGATGTCATAATTTACACTGGGCAAGGGGAAATGTTATAAACACTGATAAGGAACCCAAAGATTAGAAGCTTGAGAGTAACAATCTTGCTTTGAAGAACAACAGTGAGGAAAAGAATCCTGTTAGAGTGATACGTGGCACTATGGGAAAACCATGGGAAAAAGGAAATGACCTTGGAGCCCAAGTCCTTCATGATGTACAGATACCCCCACTATTTGAGTGATGTGTTGGTATGGACCTTCACTCTTTTGGACTATGTTCCCAGAATTCGAGGACGAATTCTTTTAATGGGAGGAGAATTTGTAATACCTCAAAAAAAAAAGTTACTAGGGGACCAAAATGAAAAAGTTAAAAATTTGTTAGGATCATATTGTAATTTTCTTTTTCCAGAAGGACCTATTTGAAGTAAGTGGAAAGTCATAAGGTTAATGTGTAATTTTTCCCATTTTATTTTATGTATATATTTCCTTCAGCTAGTTTCTTCTCTCTCTAGCATGACTTCTCTCTGGTACCCAAAGCTTCTCTTTGCTTCTCTGTCTGGCGTTTCTATCGATCCACTGGCAATAGCACTTCGGTGCCTTCGTTTGATAGTTTCTGCTACTGCCACCATTCTTTTCTTTTCCTCCTGCATGCAAGCTACCTTGCTCCAATCGAAAGCCATCCTACTGCTTTTCGGCCAGCCCTTACTTTTCATTACACCGACGACGTCTAACTAGTCTCAGGCCATTGACTACCTTCATTCCTCCTCTGGCACCTCTTATCTTGCTGTTCAGTCAACAAAGCTCTTCCTCCCTTGTTTCATGGCTTGATTCGGTTAGTTGCTCCTTTAGTTTACCGACAAAGCCTCTGCTGGTGACAAGCTTGCCACCAGCACTTTGAACTCCAGTGAGTAATTTTAGAATAAAAGATTTATTTTATAGGAAGTTTACATTAAGTTTTTAAGATGATTTACCATAAACCCTAACCCTCAAAGTTGAGGCAAGCTAAAATATTGTTATTCATTAACTCCAAATAAATTCCCTTTGACAAATTAAGCACACCAATGACAAATTTTGGAACTTTAGCTGACTTAACTTTTTAAGGATTTTCTAAGATAAATGGACAATCCTCCTCACTTAATGATCACATGTGTAAATATAAAAGAATTTTATTATATGAAATATTATAATTTTTTTTTAAATAATGAGATTTTCCTATATGTTGAAGTGGTATCGAAAGTATATTTATATGTTGTGTATGTACATGAAATGGTTTGCCATGCTAAAATTATGCATTTTCATTTCACTTTATAATATTGAAATTGATGATACTACTTTTCTGTATGATGAATGGATATGAAAATGCATTGATAGGTCTATGTTTGATTTGTTAAATGTTGTTTACCCAAATAAGGATTTTCATGCTATATGATATTTTTAGATTATTGATTTGAGGTATTGGACCTATTAAGAAATTTATTGGTAACCCTCAAGTGCACTTGTGAATATATGAATTACCTAGGCAAGAGTGGGTCAGAAGGGAAATATAGGGATGTGTATATACGTTCAGGAGCATCCGGTAGACATGTTGGATGGCTTATGACGATGAGTATGCTTATATTCTGATGGTTGGCTCTTGAAATTTACTCTTTGGGGAATCTAGTTGTATGTTTTGCTATATTGATTTTTAATGAAATTTTAGAAAATTCATTGGTTTTCTATCATACTTACATCATGGCAAATATATCTTCCATAATAGTATACCTTGATGTTTATCTTTACATTATTGAATATCGTAATTTTAATAACTTAATATTTTTCTTGATGGATGAAAGTTTTCAAGTCTACTTTGAGATCATGGTTGTTGAACGAGTAAGTATATCTTCACAGCTATATATATATATATATATATATACTTTCGAGCCTGGTTTTTAAATGGGGTTTTATGTGATCATGGGATTGTTTACTTACTGAGTTTCTATGAAACTCACCCCTTCTTTTCCATGTTTTTCAGAGCCAGAGGATATTCCTATTATTCTCCCATGCTGTCTTGACTCGGGATCTGCTCACTGATTAAGTGAATCACACCCAACAGAGATTTAAGGTACATAAATGGTGTAAAATATCTAGCAGTTGGTAGGATTGTATGTACATGTATTGTGTATGATTGTTGGATGCCAAGTAGGGCATAGATTGTATAGTCTGGGCCATTGCATTTTAGTATGTTATATAGGTTGTGACGAGCGTGTAGCCTTTTGTGTTGTTGTATAGGCCTTGAGATCAGGCATCCGAAAAATAGAGAAAACTCTATTGAATTTTTATTAGAATTTAATGTATAAATATTTCATCATGGATTGATAAAATAGCGAGTTATTAGTATGTTGTTGCATTGTAAGGCTTGTAGGGAGTTTCTTGATGATGACCTTCTATCCCGGTTACGTTTTGTAGATCGAGGCGTGACATTTCACTTACCAGCTTGCCAGAACATAATTAGTATTAGATGGATTAAGATAATTCTGCTATGCCCCTAATGTGCTTATGTACAAACTGATCTTTATGCATGGTGCTTTTTTCTTTATCACACTGGTTGCATTAAACTCAGATTTCAAAATATGGCATGTATGCAATTCTTATGCAAACTCTAGTTATGAGTCAAAAGCACCTATACAGAGATTACAAGGATCATTATTATTGTTGATGTTGGCTTTGAAACTGTGGAATAGCTTCATTGATTTGCTTCATAGAAATTATTGATTGTAAAATTTTAACTTTATTTATTTTAAGCTGAAAAGAAATTATTTACAAACTGACATATATAAAGCTTAATTGTTAAAGCATATACACATGAGAATTGTACTTGTTCATGGACTATAAATATCTTGTGGTACTTTTGAGTAATGATGCTAGGTTTTCCAAGAGTTTCTAAACCAAACCAAAGATTCAGATATTCTTGAATTTAAGATCCCAAATTTATAGCTTGTAGATCTTAAAAATATAGTGGAGGACTTGAAGAATAGTAATAAGGAAAGGCAACCATGTTGGAGGTATTTTAAATTCATTCAGAATTGAACTTAAGCCTAAGTCAACCTATAAATTATCTTATAGTTTTTCATATGGTTTAGGTAACCCATAATTTTTTTAATTAATTTATTTTGGATCAAAGGCCCACCTGATAAGAAGAGTATTTTGCATCAAGGGGCCACCTTGCCAAGAATTGGAATTCAAAAAACAAGTGTGTTTGAAAATATGCAATTAGGATTAGTTTAAAATTTAGATCTAAGCTAATTAACTTAGGATCTAAGCTAATAAACTTCAAAAAATTGTTTGAAAATATGGAATTCAAACAATTAGCAAAGAGCCTGTAATCATATATATCTAAGCTTTTTCCATATTCAAAATTTTCTTCTTTTTGTTTTCTATTGTCAATGGTCAAAACAATGGCTGAGATATCAAATTGATAGTACTAGATAGCCAAAAAGAAAAGTTAGAAAGATAACCTTATTTAAGTAGTTCATGAAATCAACACCCCTTTCTCTAATCAACATCAAAACAAAAAAGGAAGAATAAAAAAAATTGCATATTTGAAAGGTAAGAAAAGAAACAAAAAACCCAAACATTTTACTGTAGAAAAAATTACCTCTTCCTATAAGAAATGGTTCAAGAGAAACGATCTTGTGCTCAATAACTTGATTAGAATTTAAACCAAGGCACTATAACCATCAGGTAGAGATAATGGTGGCTAGCGGCCTTCAGAATTTCAAATTGGAGGAAAACAAGGTCCTAGCACCATAACTCATGGGCAAAGATGGTGGTGCAGCAAACTAAGAGGTATCATGGGCTCAGACATGCCGCCAATGATTGCTAACGATGATGAAAGGCTAGGGCACATGTTGATAACAAGGTTAAAGGAAGAAAATGGCACAAATTGATAAGAAAAGAGGGCAAGAAAAGGGCTTTGAGATTTAGATTCAACAATTAAGCTATCTAACATATTTCCAACATCCATAGATGTTGGACACTTGCAATTCGTGATGCCTATGGATGTCAGAAATGCAAACGTAACACCATCATTTTGAAATTCAAAATTCTTTAAAAAGTTTTACTTTTTTGATTACTTTATGATGTTTAGGGACATCAGAAAATGTCATATGATTTGGTTTCCAACATCCCAGAGATTTGAAAAAGATGACATGTATTTTTTACCAAAAAATCTTTGTCAAATTTTTCAATGAATAGGAATGTCAAATAATTGCCACATAGATTTTTCTGACAGACAAAGAAGTCAAAAATTTTAAAATAGAATTTTTTTTTTCATTTTCAACATCACTTCTGATGGATTTTTGATGGAGTGTTTTCACCATAAAAAATGAATTATTTTCTTGTAGTGTCCAATTGAAGTTGATGTTAAGAAAATGCAAGAACAACGAGAAGAAATAATTGTGTATTATTTTTTAGTAGGGATGGATTTAGAGTATGAAGTTGCTCATACTTAGCTATTTAGAGAAACAAAGCTTCCTTCATTATCTGAGATATACTCTAGGCTACTAATGGTGATTCTAGAAAGGATATTTCTAATGGGTCCATTACCAGGGAGTCCATTGCCTTAGTAAGTTCCCATTCAAGAATTGAAAGTACCCAAGGTTGCAGAAGTAGCACCAGAGTTAGTTGAGAAGGTGAGAGAGATAGACTATATACTTGTAGATGGGCCATTTGAAAAAATATTGCTAGAAGTAACATGGGAAACCATCATAATTTAAAAAAATTTGTTAATGTTGCTAGTTAAGAGGGTTTGTTATCTACACCTTCTCTTATTAGAGTAACATCTGAGAACCCTAGAGCTCTGGTGACTGTTTCTATTCTAGTTGATGAGTATATATGCCTAACATAGTTTCATGCTTCTCAATAGCCCACTAATTTACCTTCTGTCACACTCGTAGATGGATCTTCTTTTCTTTTTATAGGGAATAGTACTGCACAACTTACTAACTCTTTATCTGTACCCTTTGTTTTTTATGTCTACCTAACTTTCTTTTTAATCTTTTATCTATTAGCAAAATTATTAAAACTTTTAATTATGGTGTTTATTTTTTTCTTCCCTGATCATTTTGTATTTTAGGTTTCTGGGACGAAGAGGATTGCAGGCAGTGATTTTAAGTTAGGAGACTTACATATTTTTTATATGCCTTTTGATGTAGTGCCATAATTGATCACTTGTACTAGTGTCAGTGCCTCTTTTGTTCTTCAGATTCATATTCGTTTTGGTCATGCATTACTTCCAATTTTAAAGAAACTTTGTCCAAATTTGAAGTTAATGTCTACTTTAGATTGGTCGGTCATGCTAATTGGCAAAACATTGTAGAGTCTCTTTATCTACAGAAAATAAATAGATTGTGCCCCTTTTAGAAATAGTTCATTAAGATATTTAGGGTGGTTGTCCAGTCATTTCAAAATTTGGTTTCCTTTATTTTATGACATTTGTTGATGATATTCTTGTGTCACTTGATTATATTTTATGAAAAATCATTCTGAATTCTTCTCTTATTTATGTGCTGAAATAAGCACTCAATTAAAGTCAAATATTTGTATTCTAAAAAGTGATAATGCCAAAGAATATTTCTCTAATGCTTTTTCCTTTTTCTTGTCTCAACATGGCATAAATTAATCTTCATGTATCGTAACTCCTCAACACAATGGGGTAATTAAAAAAAATAGACATTTGTTGGAAACTACAAGAGCTTTCTTATTTCATACGAAAGTGTCCAAGGTGTTTTGGGCAAATACAATTGCTATTGCATGTTGTTTCATTAATCGTATGACATCTTCTATCTTAAATGATCAAATTCCCTACTAAGTGTTATTTCCTTCTCATTCGTTGTTTAGAATTCCATTTTGTGTGTTTAATTGTACTTGTTTTGTTTAGGATATTCAGCCTGATATGTCTAAACTTGATCTTAGAGGTTTAAAATATATATTTGTTCGGTATTCTCATTTTTAGAAAGGGTATTGTTATTTTTCACCTGATTTGGGTCGATATATAGTTTTGATTGATGTTACATTTTCTGAATCAAAGCTTTTCTTTGATGTATTTATTTCCATACACATTGCTCATGTTTCTTTTTCAATTCAATTTGAGAATGATTTTTTTTGTTTACACTTTTACTCCCGAGGTTACACAATCACCCATAACACAAGTTTATGCTTGATGTTCTCAACAACAGAATGTGATTACTATCATAGAATATGACTCGTAACCTTTGCCTATACTATTTTCAGCTTAGGATTTACTTCTTTTGTCTTCACCTTTGCCACCACTCTCTGATACAAGTTTAGACCTTCCTATTGCTCTTTGAAAAGGTATGCGATCATGCACTTATCCTATATTTTTTTGTGCCATATAATAATTTATCACCTCTTTATCAATCTTTTATGGCCTTTTTGGATTCTATTATAATACCTTAAACAATTGTTAAAGCATGTTCTCATCTTGGTTGGCGCATTATAATGGAAGAGAAGATGAATGCTCTAGAATGTAATCATACATGGTACTTAGTCTTATTAGCTCCGGGGAAGAAGGCAATCAACAACAAGTGGGTCTTTGTTAGGAAAATGAACCATGATGGTTTTATTGCTAGGCTGAAAGCGTGTCTAGTTGCTAAGAGGCATGCTTAAACAAATAGTGTTAATTATTTTGAGACTTTCTCTCTGATGTTAAACTTATCTTTGTTTGTTTGTTTATTTCATTAGCCACTTCTTATGGTTGGCATCTTCATCCGCTTGATGTTAAGAATGCCTTTTTGCATGGAGATTTCCAAGAAGAAGTACATATGGAGCAATCACTTGGGTTTGTTGTTCAAAGGGAATTAACTGGAAAGGTTTGTAGACTTAAAAAATCTTTGTATGGGTTGAAATAGTCTCGTAAAGCATGATTTGGGAGGTTCAGTAAAGCGATTATAGAGTTTGGACTACAATAGAGTGCACATGATCATTTGACGTTCTTTAAGCAATCTGACTCTAGATGAATTTTTCTAGTGATGCATGTTGATGATATTGTCATTACAAGAAATGATGAAATGGAGATTAATGCACTTAAGAACTTTTTTCAATCTAGGTTCCAAACAAAAGATTTGGGCATTCTTAAATAAATTTTAAGGATTGAAGTATTGAGAAGCAAGAAAGGAATTTTTTTTATCTCAAAGGAAGTATGTTCTTAACTTACTAAAAGAAACTGGATTGATGGCAACAAAGTCTTGTGATGCTCCAATGATTCAAAATGTGAAATTGACAACTAATGATGGAGAGTTATTGGCAAATCATGAGAGATACAGAAGAATAGTAGCCAAACTTAACTATCTTACAGTAATTTGACCAGATATTACATTTTCTGTGAGCATAGTTAGACAATTGATGTCCTCACCCAAGAGTTCTCAGTGGGATGCTATTCTACACCTTCTAAAGCATCTTAAAGGTACACTTGGACATGGAATTTTTTTATAAAGATCATAGACATTGTCGATTGGAAGGATTTTCTGATATAGATTGGGCAAGCTCTCCGATTGACAGAAAACCTATTATTGGCTACTATATTTTGGTTGAAGGGAACCTGACGTAGGATAAAGAAGATGGATCAAATAAAACTATCTTTGGATTTTCATAATTATTGTGTAATTTTCATAGGTATTATTTTTAAAAATTTTATTTAGTTATTTAGAATAATTTTAGAATAAATAATATAGAATTAGAATCGTAGTAGAATACTAGGATACTATATGGGTTAGGAGTGTTTTAGAAGGACATTTACTCTATGACGAAGACTTATCATGCCTGAAAATAAGGCATCAATATGTAAAATGAAATACACTATATATTTCTTGTTTTAATAATATTCAATGAGTTTTTCTATTTTTTGGTAGATTCCAAAGTTATTTTTCTAGTGAATTCCAGATCGTCAACTAGAAAGTTATCTAGTACCTATGTTCATTTTTTCGTTTCACGTTAAGTGGTATCAAAGTAGAGACCTGCCTTGCTTTATGGCTTGTAGCATCGGTTGTGTACAAAACAATTCTCTCAGTGGCAGCTAGTAGAATCGTGTTCTCACACTTGATTATCAAGAAATTTCTTGTTTTGATGGATATTTTTTCACATGAAAATTTATTAATTGATTGATAAATCTTAAATGTTATTTTAAAATTAAAAGAAATTTCAGATCTTAATTGAGTCTAACTTGTGTCTTACAAATTAATTGATGATGTTGAAGATTAGTAGAGATAATTAAAGAAATATAGAGCTCAAGAATATATAAAAAAAAATTTCTTTTTAGTCAAAGATGGAAAGATTATTAATTGCAAAATTTTTATTTAATGACTATAAGGAAATTTTATATAGAGTGGAAAATCTTTTCTACATAATTATGTTGAGCTTAGTTATAATATTTATCCAAAGTTCAAAGACAAATTTTTCAATTCTCAAGTTGAAAAGACAAGTGGAATTGTAGTTTTCTAGTTACAATATGTAAGAAGAAATTGTTGTACAAGAATCAATAACTCAAAAGGAAGAAATACAACACAAATATAAGC
Organism: Saraca asoca; assembly: GCA_026873985.1. NCBI lineage: Eukaryota > Viridiplantae > Streptophyta > Magnoliopsida > Fabales > Fabaceae > Saraca > Saraca asoca. The sequence goes on from JANHAO010017805.1 coordinate 9,163, forward strand.
AAGAAGTAAAAGAAACCATCAAAAAGGTAGATGAAATTCCACATGTTCAAATTGCAGAAGGTTCACCTATGGGAGCTCAAAGAAGAATGTTTCCTATCTACCATTCAAGAAGAAATTCAAATAGAAGAAGATTGCTTTGAAATCATTAACAAAGAAGTTATTCAATCATTAAGAGACATTGTATAAGATCAAGACTTAGAGATTATATAAATCCTAATACATTTCTTTAATGAAGACTCCCCAAGAAAATCAACAATTTCCAATATTCAAGATGTTATTGAATATTTAAAAATAAAGAATATTGACTTTATTATATTTGAATTGTTTGGTTCAGATTCTATTCAACACTTAATTGTTCAAGCAAGTCGAATAAAAATACAAATAAATTGAGTTATAATTTTTCACATCATGAAGAGGCAAGTTACAAAGAATGTTAAATTATCTAAATATTTAAAATATCTTTTTATATGGAATGGAAAATTTCAAGATCAACTTATGAACTCGAGGACAAGTTTTTCTAAAGTGGAAGGGACTAATGTAAAACAAACAAGATGATCAAATAGATATTATTTTTAAAAATTTTATTTAGTTATTTAACTTATTACAATACACCCTATTTGGAACAGGGTATTGAAAACAGAAGGGTCAAAAGGCTTAAACAAAAGCATATTAGGCTCAGTTAGAGCTCCATGTTACAAAAAATTGAGAGCTAGTAATTACAATTCTAAATCTACATAACTTAGTGCAAGAAAACTAATAATTTCCCAACCGCAGCAATCCTATTATTTGTTCAGCTTATTAGTTTCCCATGTTATGTTGTGTCTCCAAATAGAAAACTTGATGCACACACGTAAACAAAGAAGATGAATATGTTCAATTTTTCGAACATCAAGTGTATTGTATGACTCCAATAGAAGAAAATTTTGAAAGCATTTGTCTGACACTTAAAATGCAAATTAGTTTTCAGGAGACTTAGAGTAAATTGACAAGTGCTATGAGCATTTTGAAACAGAAATTAAAAGGAAAAATTGAAGGCGCAAGTCTCACCCCTAAGAAGGGAAAAACAAAAATTTTTAAGAAAGGAGAGCTATTTGTGAATTTGATTTACATATGCAGACATAGTTGTCATCATAAATGCCAATTCACACTCGCTGGTTTGAGTGCAGTCAGCCTCAGCAATGGAAGTGAAAGATTGAAATTTCGTCATTGTTTACTCGTCAAACAAAAATGGTTGATGCTTTGCACCTTTTAATTTCTAGTGAGTTTCCTCATTCTTCGTTAGAGGAACACAGAAAGTTATACAGGTCTGGTGTTGAAATAGGTGGGAGACATTCAACAAAATGAGCAGCCACGAATGTAGCTCCTCTGGCCGGTGTCTTTGGCTGGAAAAATATTGCAGAGAGTTGACATCCCGTTCTTTAGGGGCAGTGAATCGCCTTCTGTTGGACCTTCATACATATTTATGCACCGCATTTAATGAAACAACCATCTAACAGACAAATACAATAAACCATGAACTACCATCATCCACATGACCACATCACACATATCCAACCCATGGGCGCCAGAAATTATCCACCCAACCTAAAAGCCATGCAAAATATGGGGGAAAGGTAGGCGGGAAAACCTTACCACTACAGTGCCAGTGTATATTGTTACATATAGTATATAGATCATTCACCCATCATAAACTTGGGATCTTGACATAAAAAAAATTATATAGATCCTTCACCTCACCGTGGCATATTCCCTAGTCCAAAGTTTGGATGCGGGTTAAGGCTTATATTACCAAAAATACTAGACACAATTAGGAGGCTCCAAATCTTCCAATTTCTATAAGTCTCTGGCTTTCTATTATTTCACTTGGCGCACTGTAATGCAACTGAATGCAAAATGTGAGAAAATCTGTCACAAGACACAGAATAGATACTTCATTTTCAGGATAGACCCCATTTCTCAAATCAGCAAACTCACATTCAATACCACAAAACAAAGCCACGGAGAGTAGCTGGCAGCTACAAACCTATCACATTTAGATGTCACGCCAATATCACAACGCTCAACAAATAATGCAAAGGGTCCACCATTATACATCATACAACTTGCTGCTCTCAAATATATGGCCCACGTTTGAGGGAGACTTCACTCGCTTTCGAACAATAGCAATGCTGGGATTTCGCAATGTACTTTGCTGCAGAATGGAAAATTAAGGCCACAATCAGAATTATACGTCAGCTTGTGCTAAGTAAGTTGGCTTTTTCGGTGAGATTATGCGCCCAAAAACCAATGAGGAAGATTACATTTAGCCCCAGATAGTACAGGGGGATGGATGAAATAAAGCTATAAAGAGAGCATGATTCAAGGAGACTGATTGCTTTTTCTTTAATTTAAATGGGAAGTTCTGTTTATAAAGTGCCAAATAAAGTCCACCAAACAATGTGAAACATCAATACAGAAGGTCCTGTATAAAGATAAGTATGTGTGGATGAATGAATTTAGTCTTAGTTCAAGCACAAACAGATTGCACATAACGGAGAAGAAATAAGTAATAATCCTTCACCCATTATAAACTTCGGATCTTGACATAAAAAAACTGAAACCATGCAATTGCATAGGGACAATAGCCGGTACAATATAATACCCAGGACCACTGAATCAAGTTTAGATCTCACGTCAATAACTGCTAGTTTTGGACGGTTTCAATTAGCAAATAACCCTATTATTAATGATAGCCTTGATTCTGAACTTACAATCAAACATTTTGGATATGCATATTAAAAGATGAATGTATTGCAGTTCAGTGCCCAGCATAGTTTCGTGAACATAAGTACGGAACATTAGTCCAACTCAAACTGAATGGAGCTTGTAAGAGTTGCCTAGCAATCTTATATAAACTTTTAAATGAAACGCTCTCTCCCACACCAACTTCAACCTTCAAGCGAACAGCTTTCATTTCCTTTGTCCTCAAAATTAGACTTCAATACATTTGTGTCATTATGTAAAGTTAATTTGATGATGACAATGACTCGATGGCTAGGTACATACAATACCTTAACCTCAAAGCACAAGAACACATCTGTTCTGGATTAAGCCATTCTGAATACAATCTTCTTGTAGATGGAGCTTTCTATAAGATACCATTCTCAGTACAATCTTCACTGAAAGTCCAAAGCCCCATTAGTATTAGTGATTGTACTGAGTACTGATTATTGAATCTAGAATTTCTGGAAGTGAATTTACCGTATTGTTTTAATTATTTTGTGGCCAGAATTGATGGGTAGATATGTTTCCATCTACAATTGCTCAAGCTGCACCCTTGATGTAGTATCAAATGGCATAAATGGAACCAGAAATGTTGCTTTAGAAGTGGCATCTCACTAAAACATATTGAAGTTTAATGCACTTATAAATATCTGTAAGTATCACGTATCGAAGATGCAGAGACAGAGATGAAGTTTCATACTGTCACTAAACCATGTCAAGCCTTGATTTACTCATCTCTAGGAGTAGTAACGGACAAATTAAGTACAGACAATAAGCAACCCCAGCTTAGAATTTTTAAGAGCTTAATATAATTTAACTTAAGGAAGCATCTTCCCCAGTATAATAATAGTAAAAGGAACCCTTGGGAAAAGTTCTAGCTAATTTATCTAGAGCAATCACAGTAAGAAAACCATTTACCTAACCTGAAAACAAAAATAAAATAAAATAACGATGTAAAATTCGGATAGCAGAGTGAATGAAAGTAGTTGGTAGTGCATTTCAACCAAACTTAAACATCAATTATAGCAACAGCCATTATTTATAGAAAGTAATAATTTGCCAGAACGAGGTAAATGCATTTTGAATACTTCAGCAAGCAAGAAAAGAGAACATACAAACAACTAAAAGTATTTAAAAAGGAATTATGGCAGCACTTACCCTGGAGCAACCATTGGGCATATTCTGCACAACACAGCCAGAAGGAAGCCTCCCACAGCTCATGAATGGATTTGGTAGCATCACGCCCAAAGTCAAACGGAAACATCAACCACTGCCCATAACCCTCTGCATGCCGCCTGCAGAACTGGATAAAATTAAATTTCAATTGAAGAATAGGAACAAGTGGTGAGAAACAGAACCTTGGCATGCATCTAAAAAGCATGATCCAAATCAGTCCCATACACATGTCAAATTGAAGAAACATACAGCAGAGAAACACAACACTTGTAAAGCACCATATCTGGTTTCATTCATGCCATTTGATACTACATCAAGTGTGGCAGCTCTAGCAATCATAGATGGAAGCATCTCTACCCGTTGATTCTGGTCACAAAATAATTAAAACAACACAGTAAATTCACTTCCAAAAATTCTAGATTCAATAATCAGTACTCAGTACAATCACTAATACAAGAGCAACAATTCATCCCATCATGTCCTTCATCCCATCATGTCCATTACTTTAAATCCCTAAAACAATAGGCAGGCTTGTCAATATAAAAAAAGAAAAAAATTAAAATCACAAGAATCCCCCACCATCATCTTCAGAATCATCATTTTCATCTATAGAATTAGAATCTATATCTGAATTCAAATCATGTTACGAAACTCAATAGAAGTATAGAAAAGACCAGCAAATATGCTGGTTTGGTTCTGTTATTTATGCTAGAAAAGTAGGTTACAAACACA
>JANHAO010017806.1:0-13836 GCA_026873985.1 Saraca asoca
TCCAATAACTCAGCCAATGCATTAAATATCAACAACCATAATACCACTAAGAAGAAGACACTGAAGTACCTCAGCTGTCCCCTACAAAAGCCTCTGAAAAGAATCAGCAAAGAACGCAGTGTAAGAAATTTTTCTACGAAACCTAACAATAACACAGGGAAAAAAATTCTAGCGTTTGGGAAGTCATAAGCATGCATTTAATGGAGCCATCATTATTTCTGTACTTAGAACACCTAACCTACACTGACAACTGTGCTTCGGGGAAAATCAAACAGCAAGAGAAATAAATGATACACCGCCACGTTGCCTATGACAGCAAAACACAACGTGTGCAGTGAGCGGGAAAATACCATTTTTTGTATAGAGCAGCAGATGGGCAAATGGCCAATACGCAGCGTTTTAACTGAGCGGGAAGAAAAAACTCTGTATAGCTGACACGTATAAAAGCTACAGTGTAAGCAACCCTCTTTTAATAATATGATAGATTATTATTATTATTATTATTTCTAAGTGATGGAACAGGGAAGGAAATTAGGAAATTGATCCCTAAACTGATAGCATTTTGCTTGCCACAAAGTATTTATCATTATTATTATTATTATTATTTCTGAGTGATAGAACAGGGAAGGAAATTAGGAAATTGATCCCTAAACTGATAGCATTTTGCTTGCCGCAAAGCATTTATCATTACAAGGAAGTGAAGCCTAACCGTAGATCCGAGTAGTGCACATGAAATTGAAAATGTCCTTTTCATTGTCCAGCAATGTCAAGCACAATATTTTGTCGTGGATATTTTTAAAATCATACAAATAGATTGATAAAAGTTTAATGGATAAGCTTAATTGATAAAGGCTCAGCTCAACCAAGATTAACGTCGTAGGAGCAAAGCATCAGGTTGTCAAATGTAAACTCAAGTCACTAGTCAACAAGGGTCAAAACAGTAACCTCAAGTCGTTAAAGACGAGGTCTAGTCCGCAACTCGAAGCATGCCATCCCAGCTATCAATTCAGAGAAGACCATTCAATTACTTATTTAATAGGAATCCGCTATTAACTGTTGTAATCAATTTATAATTTATTTGCGTTATAAAATACATTGTAACACCCCTACCACTATAAAAAAAGGGTTGAAATAATTGTAAAAGAAGACGAGATGAGACAATACAAATAGAATATTAAAAACTCAGTAAAATACTGAGAAATAATATAACTATGAACGTAGGCCTTGCATTTGGCTGAACCAGGTTAAAAAGCTCTTTGGTGTCCCCTATTCTTTTTCTTTTTCTCTCTCTTCCTTGCAAATTTACCTTCACAACTTGCAGTTTAAGGTGCCGGACTTAGGTTGACCAATTTCAGACGTTAAAATTTTTGGCACTAGAAAGATGGCCCCAAAGCTGCATTCTATTTGATTTCTTGCTCAACTGCAATGGTTAGAGGAAGAACTACCAGGAGTTCAAATGCTGTCGTTGACCAGCTTGAGGGTCACGTGGAACAGCAATAGGATATGCTTTTAGTTGGAGGCTTATCCTTTCTACGACAAGCACTTCCGTCACCCCCACCACAGGAGTTGCCACTAGCATGGCTCCATTGGCCTCTTACCAGCCTGTTGTAATGATTCCATGGACTGATGGAATGCAAGCGTGGTGTCAACGTTAGGAAGCGCTGGTGAACACAGTGAAGGAATTGGCTAATGTGGTTAGGGTGCGAGCCCATGTAGAGGCCCAAGGCGCATAAAGACAAGTTAAGGTTATTGTGCCAAAGGGGTACTCTAGCAGCCTCAAGAAGGAGCTTAAGAAGAGAGGCTAACCAGAGGAGAACATTAGCGAGCTGGTTCAATTTGTTCTTCTAATTTATCGTTGAAGTCAGAGGATTGTCAAGCTTGTGAAGATGATGGAGAAAAACAGCGACGTGAGGGTTCATGTTGAGTGGAAGGCTTAAATAGGACCAATAGGGCATATATTTCAGGCCGATACACGTCAGCTCACGAGCATAGCAAAAGGCTTAGAATCTCATATTGTCACTCCCATGACCAAAGAGGTGAAATGAGTCATCGATCCACTATTCATCGAACTGAGGCACAAGCCTCGATGGTGGAAGAGCTACTTCAGAGGGTATAACAGTTAGAAAAATGCCCTCTAACTTAGGATTGTGGAGACCATTACAAGGAGAGGACACCATTCATTAGGGAAATTAAAACAGAGCCTCTTCCTTGCAGGTTTAAGATTTCCAACATCCTACAGTACAATGGGACAATGACCCATATGACTACCTGGATGTGTTCAATGTCCAAATAGATTTTTAGATAACCAATCCACTGGTCAAATGCCATGTCTTCCTAGCCACCATTGGAGACATGCCTCAGGAGTCTTCCAGCTCACAGTATTTACAGTTGGGAAGAATGCTAGAGGAGATTCATAAACCAATATAAGGTACTGAGAAGGTAGCTCGCACCATCCTACCACCTCGTGACAGTCTTTCGACGAAAAAATAAATTACTGAAAGACTACATTACCCAATTTAGGTGTGAAGTCAACAATGTAGAGGATCCTTCAGATAACAACATCTTGACAGTGATTTAGGCAGAATTTTGCAAGGACGGGAAACTGTATGAGAGTATATATAAGTCTCCAATGAGGGACTTGGGTAAATTTCATGAGTGAGCTACCAAGGAAATCAGGTGAGAGGAGACCTTTGGCCCAAAGAAGTCCAACTAGAAGGATGAGGTGAATAGCTCGAACCAAAGCAAAAAAAAAAGCAATAGCAGGAGTAGTAAAGAAGGTTGGAAGGATGGCTCTGATAACCAGGCCGTAAAAAAGGCTAGGAGTGAGCGACCTCAACGTCAAGGTTGTTATAACAGCTTTAGCGTCCTATCAGACACTCACGACAAGATATTTACAATAGAGAAGGATAGGGAGGACTTTGGGAAGCCCAATCCCATAAGGATTCCTAACAGGCTCAGAAACAAAGACAAGTTTTGTGCATACCACGATAAGATTAGGCACAATACTTCGAATTATTAGACACTCAAAGATGCAATTAAGGATCTGATTAGGAGAGGTCGCTTGAAAGACTATGTGGTATGACCTGTAGAATAACTACTTCAGCAACCCCAGCAGGCTCCTAACCGAAAGTAGGCACTTGCAATGAGAACCATATCCTAATCTTGTAATGTTATTTAGAAATTAATAAAAGCACTCATGTTTTTCCTAAAATTTTTATATCAGTGTTTATTTCTGAATAAAATTTTAACAAAAAGTTATACAGGAAGCAAGCTATTCTTAGGGTTAACAAAGTTAATTTATGCCAACTGAGGTGCATTCATGTGACCTACTGGGCATTCATCACTCACTAAGGTGCATTCATACAACCTATTGGGCACTTCACTTATGTTAGCTGAGGTGCATCCGTGTGATCTACTTGGGCACTTGAACTTATGCTAGTTAAGTGCATCCGTGCAACCTACTGGGCACTTGAACTCATGCTAGCTGAGGCACATTCATACAACCTAACTAGGCACTCAAACTTGTGTTAACGACCTATCTGGGCACTCGACTCTTGCTAGCTAAGGCGCATCTATGCGACCTATCTGGGTACTTGACTCATACTAGCTAAGGTGCATTCATGTGACCTACCGAGCATTCAGCTTGACATACTTATAAAGTCATAGTTTGTTTGCTGAGGCACGACCTACCTGGGCATTTCATTACTAGCTGAGGCATGAGCTGCCTTACTAGCTGAAGTGTGACCTACCTGGGCATTCATTACTACTTGAGGTGCATCCGTGCGACCTATTGGGCACTCAAACTCATGCTAGTTGAGGTGCATTCATGCGATCTACCTGGGCACTCAACTCATGCTAGCTGAGGTACATTCATGTGACTTACTTGGGCACTTAACTCCTACTAGTTAAGGTACATTCATGTGACCTACCCAAACACTCAACTTGTGCTACTAAGGAGCATTCATATGACCTATCAGGGCACTTGACTTGTGCTAGTTGAAGTGCATCTGTATGACCTACCAGGCACTCAGACTCGTGCTAGTTGAAGTGCATCCATGTGACCTACCTGGGCACTCAAACTCGTGCTAGCTGAGGCATATTCATGTGACCTACTTAGGCACTCGACTTGTGCTAGTTGAGGTGCATTCATGGGACCTACCTGAACACTAAACTTATGCTAGCTGAGGCATATTTATGCGATCTACATGGCACTCAACTCATGCTAGTTGAGGCACATCCATGTGACCTGCCCTGGGCACTCAACTCGTGTTAGCTGAAGCACATCCATACGACTTACCTGGGCACTCGACTAATGCTAACTGAGGTGCATTCATGTGACTTGCTTAGGCACTCGATTTATGCAAGCTAAGGCGCATTCATATGACCTACTTGGGCAACATGGTTGTTAGTTAAGGTGCATTATGTGACTTACTGGGCAACAAGATTGCTAACTAAGGCACATTCTTGTTAACCTAAGTGTTATCGTTTATGACCTACCAGGCATTCATCTCGAAAAATATCCATTCATTCATGGTTTGCTAACAGAGGTATTATCTATGACATACTAAGCATTTAACTATGGAAACTAGGAAGAATAAAACTAGAACATTATAAAGATTCATTAAAGAAAAACCTCCTTCAATGAGGTAAAATTACAAATGAAAGTTTATAGTTATATTAAAAATTAATTAGTTACAGTCATGGCCTAAGGAGTCTAGTTTTTAGAAGCCGCACTTTAGTGGGTTGAAGGGTCTACATATGGAGCGAACAGGTCATCCATTACTTGATCTTTAGCAATTTTCATGATCCGTGAGCTACTCTTTCTTTGAATCATGCCCTTAGCAAGAGAAAATCCAACTGCAAACCCCATACCCTTATTGGAGGAAGCAGCCTCCGCAGCTTCCTTGAAGCCCTTTATGGCCTCAATAACATCCACACCAAAAAAGGAGAAGTCCATTTTCGGGTGCTGGTCTTATAAAGTGTACAAGAAAGAGGCGGTGGTTTCAAATACCACATTTTATTCTACTTTCATAACCAGCACGATGGTCTCTGCCTTAACCCAAGTGACCTCTTCTTTTTTTAGAGCAACTTCTTCCTTGGCCTCCTCATACTTCTTTTAAGTAATCTTAGTTCGCTACACTGCCGCATCCAGTTCGCTCTTTACTCTTGTCAGCTCATCAACTATTTTATGAAGGTCTGATGTAAGGCTAGATGTGACAGCCTTGCGATTTGTCACCTCGCGAGATAGAGCTTCATTGGCTTCTTTTTTGGTAGCCTCGACATTTTTTGTTCTGTCCTTCAGCTCCAACACCTCAGCAGTCGCAACAATCAGGTCCCCCTCAGGTTTTTCCTTCCCCTTCTCCCAATCTAGAAGCTTATCCCTCAGTTTTATTGCTCCCAACATGCTCTGAAAAATCAAATGGTCAAGTTAGATTACAAAGAGGAAAAAGAACCAAGTTGAAAGAACTTTACTTACCAGTAAGCCATGATGAGTTACATAGCCTATCAATCCCTTACCCAAGAACTCCTCCAATTCCAATGCTCTGGTACAGGTTCCCAGGATCAGCTTCACATTCTCCCTGAGGAAGTCGTAATACTCTCATGTCTTTGGGCCAAGACCAGCAGGTCACTCTTGGGTCTCGACCTTAGGTGCCACTTATTCTAAAGCGACAATAACTCTCTTCCTCTTGTCCACTCTTTACTTTTTGGTAGGGGGCTTGGATAGGGATATGACCTCGATTTCCTCGACCACCTCAGGATGTGAGGTGGGAACTAACACCTATGAGGATGCTACTACCAAGGCCAGCGAAGATTAACTTACGGTAGCAAAGACTGTAGCAGTATCAGGAGCCGATAAGGTCATGACAGTAGCATGGTCTATAGATTGAGTAGAAGGAGGTGTTGGTGACCTTCAAAGGATGAGCCTTACCATGTTTTCATAATCTTGAAAGTTTGCTGAATTGACCTCTTTAATTTGGTAAGCTCCAATCTTTCTGATGAGCTTGATGTTTAAAGCCGAAGTAAGCTTCTGTGAACACAGGAGATCCTTGTCAAATTTGAGGTCATTTTTGAAATCATCCACAACAGCGAACTGGCCTAACACTTCAACCTCCTCAGCCCCAAGCTTTGGTTTCTCCTTGCCAGCCCCGTCTGCAAAATGAAACAAAATGTCAAAAAAAATAATAATAAGTATATGAATTCATGGAAGCTTGTATATCCTCAGCTCACTTATCAGGAGTAAGAATGAAGCCGAAGTTAAGAAGATAACGTAAATATGGGCAAGAAACTTAAACCCGTGGGTTTTGTAGTTCCCCACGTTAGACTTGCCTTTAGTGTCACTTCGTGGCAAGATTCTCTTGTAGTCGATCTACCGAGTTGTCAAGTAGTAAATCCTATCCTTTTGACCCGTGCCCTTAATGCTACACAAATAGCAAAGAACCCTTGCCAATAGAAGAGGGAGATTATTCCTAAGGTAAAGGAAGGCAAGGGAGGTAAGCTGAGAGTAAGAATTTGGTATGAGCTAGAAAGGGTAGAGTTTTAGTTTATTCAACTGATCGATAATATAGGGATGGATTAGGAATCTAAGCCCAGTAGTGAGATGGTGGGTGCTAATAGCAACAAATTTTGAAGGAGGATAAGCTGCATAGTCATCAGAGGAAGGTGCCATAATGCAGCAACCCTTGGGGAACCAGTATGATTTAACAATGCTCTTAAGTTCAACGAGCTTGATGGTCGAAGAGTAGTGATTAAACATTACGCTAGTTGGAGACCTCTCACTCCTAGTAATCTACTACCCCTCAGTGGGGTTGGCATGAGCAGAAAACCTCTCGACGAGCTCGCCACTCCCAAAGGTTGCTTCATCTATGGAATGTGTTAACTCCTTACTTTGGGATGGGGAGTTAGAATCATCAGCACTCTCTACCTGGTGACCTCGACATCTGTGAGTTATTATCTACACAAAAGGAGGAATAGTTAGATTGCTTCAAGTAGACTATACCTAAAAGCTAAATCTTCTATCTATTAGATAAGAAATTTCCTATGTAGCAAGTCATACACCCCTTATTAACACATCTAAGACAGACCATTCAAAACATAGGGGGCTCAACTAATGAGCCCGTCAGGTCGCTAAACTAGGGAAATAGGTAAAAGGCTAGACTCTACAATCTGCGACCTTAAACTACGGGCATTTTATCAAACGGATGGCATACTAGTTTTCACAAATAATAAAAGGAGTACAAACAAGCATACAATAGAATCAATTGACACACAAAAAGTCCTAGTAACTAATGAGCATGCACCAAACTCTCCAAGTAATAAAACATAAGAAATCCACAGAAGCAAGACACTAGTGAAAAGCAGAAGCTTAGAGCTAAGGAAGTGTTAAAACTTATCGTATAAATGAAGTGAGATAAATTCTGAATAGAATGATTGATCTCCGATAACCTGAATCTAGAGGCTGCTATTGCAAACTAGGTGAAGTAGAAAAGGCAAAGAATCGTGGTGGCTGTCTAAGAGCTCGAGAAGCAAATGAGAAGTAGAAGTGTTGGTTTTCAAAAGTGAGAGGAAAGAAAGGACTTTTCTCACCTTATAAAACTCAATTGGCCTCGTTGTTAGATCTGGAGACTAATCAAGTGCCCTCGATCTAACGACCTAGCGAATAGCAAAGCTTAGTCATCGTCGCACTGACGGTTATGGAAAAATGCACGTAATAAATGCAGTAATGATAGTATAGGCTGGCGTAGATGAAACAATGGGATAAAAGTTTAAATGACGACATGGAAAGCTTTTACTAGCGAACTATAGCTACCAGTTCGTAGATCCCACTGAAAGCTAGGGAGCTAATGTTATGGATATTTTTTGAATCACGCAAATAGGTTAGTAAAAGCTTAATGGATAAGCCCAAATGATACAACTCAACTAGGATTAAAGTCGTAGGAGCAAAGCATCAGGTTGCCAAATACGAACTCAGGTCGCTGGCTAACAAGTGTTAAAGCAGTAACCTTGAGTCATTAAAGACGAGGTCTAGCTTGCAGTTCAGAGCATGCTCTACCAACCATCAATTCAGAGAAGATCATTCAATTGCTTATTTAATAGAAATTTGTTATTAACCGTTGTAACCAATTTATGATTCATTTTTGTTATGAAATACATTGTAATACCCTGACTACTATAAAAAAGAGGTTGAAATCATTGTAAGAGGAGATGAGACAATACAAATAGAATACTGAAAACTCAACAAAATATTAAGAAATAATATAACCATGAACGTAGGTCTTGCATTTGGCCGAACCACGTTAAAAAGCTCTTGGTGTCTCCTGTTCTTTCTTTGTTTCTCTCTTTTCCTTACAAATTTGCCTTCACAACTTGTAGTTTAGGGTGCCGGACTTAGGTTGACCGATTTTAAACGTCAATAATTCCTATATTTGAAGTAAGCTTTGTTAGGCTTATTAATGACCAAAATAACTGGCTTGGAGTTGATCATAAACTAAATTGCTTGCAAATGAGTCCAAAATTAACAAATCTCTCAATGCTGTCAAGAGAATATAAAGAGCATAATGAATGTGTTTTTGCATTGTGAATTTGCCCATATATATTCGTGGTAAACATTTTGAAGGACTGCTGCATAAATTCTAAGATCATGATGAGATGAAGATTTAAATACCCTCAACCATATTATTGGTCAATTCCCTACCACTGAAATGCCACATTGTGGCTGTTGCTGTGCCATCAATGGATGACTAACCGATTGAGTGCTATGAGATTGAATGTATTCAATATTAAGCTTTGAGATTTTGTGAAGAATCTGAGTAGGATCAGGTAAATGACTTTTAAAAATAGCCTAATTATGTTAGTATTAGATGGTGTAAAGAATAATGGCAATTTTGGTAATTAGTTGAAATTGGATCTCCCTCCAAGTCTAGCCTATAATCAGACAACTTTTAAGCCATTGTACAATATCCTGTGGACGACGCCTTTCAATTTTAGTGGACAGCTTTGATCCGAACCATACAACTCTGGAAAAGTGACAGGATAGGAAAAGATGATTGACAGATTTTACAGCAGAATGGCACAAGACACATGCAGTGGGAACTTAAATGTGTATTTGGTGAAACAAATCAACTGTAGGCAGAACTTGGCAAAGTTTCCACAGGAACACTGTGCTTCTCAATAGGAGAGGTAATTGCCAAAGCTCCTTCCAGGGGAAATTGGGTCTCTAGAAAAGATATTTCATACAATATTAGTAAGCCTTGTTTGACGGTATATGAGCCGGTGGGTGAAACTATCCAGGTCAGCCAATCTTTGGCCCGTAATACCATAATTAGGGGTATGAGTGATTAATTTAGCAATAAGCTGATCATAAATGTTTATCAGAGTCTTATAATCCTAAGTACTAGAGTCTTGACTGAGCAGATCTCTCACTTTTGTTATATGTGCTTGTACTAGGCCCATGGGTGACATCCAAAACTTGCTCATAATATTAATATTTTGTCCTTTACCAACTTGACACTGCAAGTTCTCTGTAAGAAATGTAGAATGCTAAGCAATCTGTCTACATCTCTAAGAGCCATTGGTAACCTTGCCCATGATATTCTCCAAATCACATTTACCATATTTATCAACGATAAGCTTAGAAACCAAGGCTGTAGGATTAGCAATTATTTTTCAAATCTGATTGGCTACCATGGCTATATTAAACTAATGGAAATTAAGAAAACCAATACCCCTTGTTCCAGTGGTTTAGTTAAGGCATCCCAAGCTATGTAATGCAGCTTATGATGATTCCCTTCTAAGTTCCACTAAAAGTTGAAAATTCAGGTTTGTATTTGATTGATGATGTAGCTGGGAAGAACTAAAGTTACAAAGTAATATATTGGAATAGTCTGCAAAATAGCCTTGTACAGTATGAGTTTACCAACCAGGGATAGTAGCTTTGCCTTCCACCCTTATAATATATTGGTGATTTTGTATAGGATTTCTTTGCTGATAAGCTACTTCTTTCTAGGACCATCAATATAAGTGCCCAAATATCTGCTCAATTTGGTAGAGATCCTGACACCCATTCTTCCACCCTAAAATTTCTTAATCTTTCTAGGAGTATTAGGGCTAAACACAATCACTGTCTTCTGCTTAGTCATCTGCAAACTAGAGATGTTTCCAAAATCCTCCATTATTTGCTTAACATGATTATAACTTTCTGTAGTTGTGTTATAAAATAGAATGAGGTCATCAGCGTAAAGTAAATGAGTGATAGAAGGGGCATTCCTAGCTACCTTAATGCCTATAATATAGCCTTTTTGTTCTGTATTCATTAGGATAGCAGACAACATATTGGTGCACAGGATGAAAAGGTAGGGAGATAAAGGATCTCCCTGCCTAATTCCACAACGAGGAATAATTGGGCTTGTAGCATCTCCATTGATAAGAACTTTGTAGGAGATTGTGGATACACATTGCATGATCACTTGAATCCAGATGGGGGAAACTGCATCCTGTGGAGAACCTCCTAAATGAATTCCCAGGAGATTATATCGTAACCTTTGAATATATCAATCTTCAATGTTGTCCAAAAAGTCTTCTTGCTTTTGCATTTTCACAAATAATGCATAGAGTTCAGTTACCAAAACTATATTATCTGTGATAACTCTACCCTTTATGAAAGCATTCTGATAAGGGGCTATCAAATCATCCAATATTCTTTGAAGACTAATCACCAAAACTCTAGTGATAAATTTGTACACTACATAGCATAAACTTATAAGCCTGAAGTGAGCAAATGCTTGTTGAAATTCACCCTTAGGAATTAAAATTATGAAGGTCCAGTTCAAGGCTTTTAGCAAGTAACCCTATTAAGAAAGGACAAAATCATTTGACTAACATCCTGTCCCACAATATGCTATAAATGTTATAAGAATCTGGCAGTAAAACCATGAGGTCCAATGGTTTTGTCAAGTTGACATTAGAACACAACATGTTTAACTTCTTCTTGTGTAATAGGAGTCAATAATTTTGCTTCTACTCATCAGACAACAAAGCAAGTTGGATGTTGTCAAGTGAAGAGAATTCAGAGGCCTAGGAAGTGTGAGTTTGATACAGTTGTTGAAAGTACTCCATAGCTAGAGCTTTAATTTAGTTTGAATTGTCTATCTAATCCTTTGTGAATTTTGAATTTTAGAAATTCTTCTTTTAGCTCTTCTCTTTAAGACAATCGTGTAAAAGTATCTGGTATTCCTATCTCCACTTAAAAGTCAAAGTCGTCTAGCCTTCTAGGCACAACAGATACTCCAAGTTTTGCCTTACATGTTTTTCATTTGGGATAGAAATGAGAATAATATCTTCCTGAATCTATGCTAATTGCTATTCCAGATTTTTATTTGTTTATTTAATTGTCCAAAATTAACTTTATCCCATTCTTGCAATTCTTTTTTAGTGTTGATAAGTTTAGTCTTTAGAGAAAAGGCTAAGGAACCATTAGTACATTACTTCCAAGCAAGATCAACAATAGTCTAACAGTTTGGATGAGTTAACCACATTGCATGGAATTGAAAACTGAATTTACTATAAGGTGAAAATTAATTAGTGTTAAGAACAACAAGTGCATGGTCAGAAGAAACTAGTAAAAGGCTTTAGACCTTAGAATAAGGAAAAACTTGGAGCCAATTTTCATTACATAACATTCTATCCAATCTTTCCCATATTGTTCCCCCTCCCTATGATTTGTCCAAGTGAACCAATTCCCTATAGGTTTCATATCGATAAGGCCACAAAATGCCAGAGTTTCCTGAAAATCCTGGGCTCCTTGTAGGTTGGAGTTGGCACTAAACTTTCCTTGATGACAAAGAACCTGATTGAAATCTCCAAACAGAGCTAAGGTAGTGAAGCAGGGGAAAAACATATGTATTATGGAGAAACTGCCACAAAACAAGTCTATGTTGCACATGAGGAGGGCCATACACTTCTGTAAGTTGAACTTTAGTAGAATCATGCAGAAAGACAATAACCTGAATCCAATAAGCTGTGATGTGACTGGGTGTGACCATAAAGTCAGGAGTTCATCCCAAAATAAAACCACCTTGATGACCTTGAGCATCTATACCAATGATTTAACTAAAACCTTGATTTTTTAAAAAGTTAGCAGTAATATGAACAGGCTGAATGGTTTCTGCAAGCAAAATAAACTAAACCTCGACAATTCCAAGCCAAAACCTTCATTGTTACAGGGGTTGTTGTGAGACAGCCACCCCAAACCCTAACCAGAGTTGAGAAAATTTATTGATGATCTCATCCTGCAATTCCTTATACTACTGAGCTTCAAAGCAACCACACTCTGCATTGTACTACTAAGCTTCATAGCAATTAGAAACCTGAGATGAATCATATCCTTTAGAAAAGGTGATGGAATTGACTGTTGAGCCAAGGATTTGATGGCCCTGATGTAAAAAGTGAGAACATTGCAATGGTTCCTGAGAATGTTGAGTATAGGTAATATTGTTTCCCCTTAGCATTTGATTGTCCATAATATGTCCAGTTGAGGTTCATGGACTGTTGGATCCTATAGAATTTGATCATGATGTACTGTAGAAAATAGAATTGGTAAGTGTGGCTGATCTTGATCTTGCTATTATTTTGATCATGATTACCATTTGAGTATTTTTCCTGGACTTGTTGTGTTTTGAAAGCATAAAACTCTTCATCTGAAATTTCTTGAATGATCTTCCCTTTTTTTCTTTTTTTAGAAAACATCATGCTGCTTATGTTTCCTCTTGTTTGAATTTTCCACAATGGATGAAGATTGATGCATGTCTGAATTGTTGGTGTGAGTGGATACACATGTAGTGAGCTGATTACCGGTTGTGGAATAGCCCAGGCTAGACATAGTCAATAAGAATAAAGCTAGCTTAATAGCAAAATACCAATTTAGTGGACTAAACAAAATAGCCCATGATATGATGGTGAATACAAGAGAGCTGTACCCAATAAACAAATTCTATCAATTTGTTGGGCAACTAGTCTAATAACTTCCCAAAAAGGACCCTGCTGTCGTTGGGATGAAATAAGAAGTCCTATATTGAAACTTAATGGTAGAGTATTGTTCAGTCAAACTCCCAAGACATTGCTCATATCCTGTCTACCAAATATGGTCCCAGGTGTCTGGGGTCCATATTCTGCATTACTTCCAATTGTTGTTACAAGTATAGGATGTAGGAGAATATTACTATTGTCATCATTATTGCCATTGTGGTCATTATGTGCATGTGCAAGTACCAAGTCCTAATCTAGTCCAATATCAGTTGGCAATCCAGTATCAGGTGGTCTTGTATAAGAGGGTCCTATAACCATGGGTAACATGGGTTGTGTTACAGTATTCATTGACTCTGCGACGCTTCACTCAACATTACTTTATTTGCCTTTGCGGTTAGCCCCTTCGCTGGTCAGTCCCTCCATAGGTAGCCCTTTTCGTACCTTAGATAAACTCTCAACGAAAGCATCAATTGTTAGGGTATACAAGTTCAAGGGAGAACCCATCCTAAAAGCCAGGCTATTAGGGAGGAGAGCCCCCAGGTTTATATACCACTACCACCACCCCTTTCTGGACGATTTGGGACTCTAACAGGTTTGGTGGCTATAAAGTGTCATCATCTGAAGTCCAATCATTTTCGAAGAGACTCTTTGTGGAATTGGAATGTAATTCCAAGTCATCCTGTGTAGTTTATGGGAAAAAAATTGTTGTATTACTTATTGGAAGCAGTAGGGTATATATACAGGAATTAGTTAACAGAAATCTCATACATTAAGGGATATGATAAGGCTGGTTAGTTGACTATTTCAAAATATAAA